>JBBPBQ010000002.1:52063395-52125585 GCA_037974755.1 Cicer yamashitae | reverse complement strand
TAAAAAAGGTATGGGTATGTTAATAATAAACATGAATTTCTTTATATCATTTAACCGAGTTAAATTATTCCATTTGTAATACAAAATCACAATAAAAATTTAAAAGTCACAAATTATATTCAATTATACAAATAAATAAACTTAAATACATAATTAATATTATTAATATATAAGAAACTCATCAGTTTCACTTATCATAAAATAATAAGGAAAAAATAAAATACCTATAAATATCGGTACCGATACAAGTACTTTACTATTTTAGAAGTACTCATTCTTCATAGAGATACACATGTTTTTGTTGTATGTACCCTTCTATTACATAACACATAATTATAACCAAGTTTATTTATTAAAATGAGATTAATTATATTACCGGAAGCTCCATTTAATAATATTTTTTGTGCATTGTGAATAAACAAAAACATCATATTTCTTTTTTATACTAATTTAGAAGCTAAAATGGTCCAATTTTCGAAAATAGATCCCCAAATTTTAATGGTAAGTGACTTTAGTGTATTTTGAGAGAAAACTAATTATTAAAATAAATTAATAAAAATTATTTGAATAAAAGAGAAAATTTAATTAATTGAGAGATATAAATAAAGTCACCAAAAAAAATAAAGGGAGTCAAAATTACCCAATTTTCTGAGATGACAGATTTAAATTCTTACTTTAATAACCAATTCTACCCAATCCATGTTCTCTTAATTGAACCATTATTGAAGACTTGCATCAATAAGAATTAAGTAAATAACTATTTTAATTTAGTCCTAATAATCCTTTAATATATCAAAATTACAAATATATACATAAATGTTTCTTTTATTAGTCATTTTGATAATCAAACATGTCTTTGGTTAGTTAATTTAATCGTTTTAAACCATAACATAAATTACCAACAAAAAAGACACATAAATATGGGTTAGCAACTTTGGTACATTCATGAACTATAACGACACACCTCAGACACCTTTAAGAAACCAAAATAACTATTAACTCAATAAATAAGAATTATAAGACATGCACGCAACTACACACAAAATTAGTCTAACTTATAAAACAAAAAATAAAATCAATATTTTAAAACATAGAATGAGTCAATAGACATAGTAAAACTATATCACATATCTAATATCTAATTACTGTGATATTGCAAGTTTATTGCTACAAAATTTCAAAACATTAAAGCAAAAAATGTTGTAGAATACAATTAGAAGTATCCATGACCATTAAGTATCTGACACAAATATGTAGTCGATCACAATTTTCATACATTTGAAGTGTCCTTGTTTCCTTTTTCACCACTCCATGGAATCTGAATTTGATAAGCAGAGCCAGAAATTCTGAATGCACTTATACTGCAAAAAAATGTATGTGACAATAATCTGGTCCTTGTTGCATTATGGATTATGCTTCACTCACAATTTCACAAAGGTAACTTGATTCTATCAGACCATTTAAAGATATCAGAATAAACCCTATCACCTCCCAACTCTTCTCCTTTCGCACCGGCTGCAACCCTCATAACATCTTCAATCAACGCAAAGTTTCCCATAATATCGACATGAGCACCACTTTGTGTTCCTCTTCCTTCTAGCAAGTTGGCCGGAGGAGAATGATCATATTCTCGAACATAAGTTCGAATCCCTGAAGGGTTGAATCTTGTTTTTCCGCGCCAAGCTTTCGCACACATGAAGCCTGAACTTAGAACAGGAACAGTCTCGTCACCATCAACAGTGTAGACACCGTCTTTTAGACAACTAACTTCGTCGCCACCATCTGCTGTTGGATCGATTTCGAAAGGAATGTAACACTCAGCAAAGGGAGATAACTTGTAAATATAAGCTCTTTCGGTCGGTAGGCCAACTCCATATAGAGAGAAGATTTCCATATCAGGAGCATTTGGTAATCTGTAGATATTTTAGAATTGTAAAAGGCATCAATCAATTGAATAGATAACATAACAATAATAAGAAACCAAATGAAAGTAATACATTTTACTTGGAAAGATGATCAATCTGAAGGATTCAACTATAGCAAATACCTAAATTTCCTTTGTCCATATTTACAAATTCATAATGGATTATTTTATTTGGAACATATTATGAGTTGAGTTTGTTTACTTTGTAAAAACATTTTTATTCATTTTTTAAGATATGTGTTCATTTTACTTGCTAATAAGATGAAGAGAGACACTTGAAGTGAATCATTCAGATGACAAGAACATGAAATGCTAGTTAGGGATGATGTATTTATGAAAAGAATTCTTTTGGCATTTTCATTGTTTCCGAAAATGCAAACAATTATTCCCTTCAAGAGTCTCTTATTTCCTTATTAGCAAGTAAAATTAAGACAGTTTAGAAAATGAAAATAGAAAATGTTTACAGAAGGTGTATGAAATACTGTGTTTGGTGTAAAGCTGGCATACATTCCAAAGCACATTTAACTTTAACGTAACTGATGTGGCGGACTAAACGGGCATATCGCCTTCTTCAATTCCAATCCAAACACACTATAAGACACTGTCAACCAATACTCGAGCTTGCAAATATGACCGATATACATCATGAACACATTACATTTAAAGAGCTATCTTTTGGAGCAGCACCACCAAAGCATGCATTCAGATATGTATAGCAAGAATAACAGATTCAATAAACTGATAAATAAGAAAAAAATACGGAAGAAAAAACTCACTTTGTTTCCAAGGGGTTTGACCAATATTTGTAGTGTTCATATTTAGGATCATCTAAATTATCAGCAATTCCATAAGAGAAATGAGCACTACCACGCGCCATCATTTTTGGAGCAACAAATTGAAGCAGGTCTATGATTGCACTAGCTGTGTAAACTTTATGTTCTGCAACTGCTCTTACTCCCTCAACTCCCATGTCATGGTATTCAGTCCACACATCGCGACAAGAAGTATTTGCAACATTGGGACCCTTAATTGCACCCTGTTAACAAGAAACTTAGTATTAACTACAAACAAAATACACAATTTGAAATGACTTATTTGAGTTTATCTGCTGGTATAAAGCCATAAACACTTGTGCCACTGTTTGGGAGAGCTTTTAGCTTATTTTCATAAGCTCTCCACGAGGACTTATGAAAAAGCTAATAACTTATATGAAAACAGTTTGACTTTATTTTATTTTATGTTTAGAAATAGTTTAAACAAGAAGCGCTTACACTATAACTGCATAATTAATCTGTTTATCCAACCAGGACCTAAGAAAATTGAATAAGATACATCAAATTCAAGTTTCAAGGTTAATATGCTCACCCGAAAGTCGTCCATCTCAATATTTGAGGGATCTGCCTCTGCGACAGCTTTGCCAAATGATATAATTCTTCCATAGTTAACAACATTTGTTTTATTTTTCTCTTGTCCTGTCAACTGCGTATTGTCACTGCTTTGCTTTGTCATGTTAAGGCTATTGCCCGCCTCTGGTGACCAATCAAAACCACCCCATATGATGTCCCCTCCTTTTGGTATCATTGACATTGTTGAGTCCCAAGAGCGCGTCATCTTCATAACATGTTGCAACGTTTGAATGCGAAACATGTCATTATCTATAAAACCCGGTGCAATTGCCCTTGTGACATTCAACAAGAAAAAACCAAATTCATGAGATACTGAATAGCTGGCTGAGCACAAAAAAAAAAGTGTAGCATGAATGCCAAATGCAATCAGAATTTGCTTTTCCAATTCAGATCAGTAATCGGAAATACAGAAAATGGTCACATGGTTGCTTACTATCCAAAATATGTAATTCAAAGAAGAAATTTTAAAGAGAGAAGAAGAGAGATCTTAAAGGTGTTTGTAAAGCATAACTGATTTAAACAATTGAAGAAAATAAATAGTTCATACAATTACCTCATTATAAGCAACGTTTTGGAAGAAAAAAAGTTGTCCAAAATATAAGTATCAATTCAAATTACTAGATACATTTTTTTTCAAATATACCTCTTATTAATACTAATAATTTGGTTGAGAGAGGAAAAATCAGAGTTGCACACAAGGGTATTTTAGTAACATTGATACAAAATAGACACATTAAATTCATTGTCAAACCTAGTAGCTGGCCTTGCCATAGAGAAGATTTACCTAGCAACAGCAATATCTCTGGCTTCAGCTGAGAAAAGCCCCGCTATAGCCTTCGGAACACCTAAAAATGGTCCACCAATGTTTACAATTGCCTTAATATATTTGGAACACCAATCTGGTCCTCCTCCGCCCCCCATTGGAGCTGGTGCTTCAACCCATTTCATGAAATGAAGAAAATACAAAACCCCCATTGAATGTGGAATAATAACCGCCTTATTGCCACCATTAGTTGCAACCATAAGTTCTATGTTGCTTTTTATCCGACTTAGTGTTTGATCTCGCACCTGATCAATTCATTTATTAATTATATTAATGAAATGAAAAACATTCAGCAAATGTTTTAACATGTGTACATCCTTTTTTTTCCTCCTCTTCTTGCAAGTGTGCATAATCAATGTACTTATTTGTGTTAGGCTTAAAAACTCCATGCAAAATCAATTAAAAGAATAATACCTCGGTGTTCTGAAATGATATTCTCCAATCATATGCAGCCATATACATAGTTTTTTCTTCGTAACCAATGCGTGCCAAGTTAGCAATAAGGACGGCCCACACAAAGTATCCTGCTGCA
This sequence comes from Cicer yamashitae, assembly GCA_037974755.1. Lineage (NCBI taxonomy): Eukaryota > Viridiplantae > Streptophyta > Magnoliopsida > Fabales > Fabaceae > Cicer > Cicer yamashitae. Next base: position 52,120,900 of record JBBPBQ010000002.1, on the reverse strand, counting down.
AAGTAGTCAGCAGCTACAAGTCCAGAGACAGGCCTAACTCTTATGCCGGGCGGATCCAATCCTGTTTCATTGTCGAGTGACATGTGCTCCACCCAGCATGACGGTCTGCAAAAAGATCGTCGCACAAAAAATAGGAAATCAATCACAAGAATCAAAGGCATAGGCAAAGATTGCAAGTTAAAAAAATAAAAAGAACAATTATGAGTAAGCACGAAGTAGCATCTCAAACGATTCGCCAGTGCCTACACTCCCTTCGGAGTACAAACATTTCATATATAAAACTAGTGATAGTGAACTATGTTATGAGCCCTATCTAGACCATGAGTTAGGATTATCATTTCTGCTTGGAAAACCTTCAATCAATGTGTACTACAGATACTATTTGTCTTACAAAAGGAATGAAATTAATGTCAATAAAATTTTTTCCATATACTTTCAAGCTGAACAGTCCTTCCACTCACAAAGGATCATGGAAAAGCGACGGGAATTCTTCCAATCAATCAAGCACTCACAATCAGCACTTACCACATTAAACAAGTCCAAGTTGAACTTTGAATTTATGTAATTGAATATTTATCTTCGTAAATGAAGATCAGAATCAAAGGTTTAGAGGAAAATAGTGATCTAACACTACACAAGACAAATTTTGATAAGTTTAACTGCAGTGTAAAAAGTTTTACACTATTAGCATATCACAATCAATCATGCGTGTGACTTTAGAAGTAGTTGTGGTGAAAGTCAAACGTTTTTAATGATATGACAACTGTGATTGATTGATGGAGTAAAAACTTTTGACACCGACAAGATTAAAGCTTTCTCATGATAAGTTAATTCCAATAACAATAAAAATAACTGAAACAACTCCAAGTCTCCAAAGAGAAGTTCAACTCTCCAATGTCTCCACCAATAATTGATACATTTTAACAAATCCAACAACCTAGCATTAAATTGACAAGTTTACTGAAAAGTTTACTCACCAAATATCATTGAGGGCCTGTTTGGATTGGCTTACTTGAGCTTATTTATCAGCATAAGCATTTGTAAGGTTGTTTGAGAGAGCATATAGAAACTACTAAATGACATATATATAAGCGATTTTCAGCTTAAATCCTTAAGCTCTCTAGAATAGATTATGAAAATAGCTTATAGCTTATATAAAAACAGCTTGACTTTATTTTATCTTTTGTTATAGAAATAGCTTATACAAAAGTTTTTATACCATAAACGCCTATACCTTAAGCACTTAATTAAGTTGTTTATCCAACCAATGCCCAAATGTTAAAATTTCAACAAATTTTAATCTACTATCACCAATCACCATCATAGTCAATCAATTCAAAAACACAACACACTGACAAACAAACCAATACCAAAAACCACAAAACATAGCAAATCCCAAGCATCATCCACAAACCAAACAAGATAGAAAAAACAGCATCAACATCATCAAATCACGATAAACAAAAATCAACACAACCAAACAAAGCTATTAACACAAATATTTATTACCTTTTGTAAACTTCTCCAAAAGTCCCACCCCACAACCTCTTCCTAAACAACCCTTCAGCACACTGATGACCCTCCCATAGTTCAAGTCCACCAGTAACAATCCCCGGAACAAAAACCACCGGATGCTTCGCAGTAAGCCCTTCTTTCTTAAGTTTAAGGCCAGGTGGATCAGGCATAGGACCAGTTATAGCCTCAGTCACATACTGAGGAAATGAAGCAGGCATAACATTGTACATAAACAACAAAAACCACCACAAAGTGCAAATGCAACCAACAAACCAACAACAACTATCAACACAGGACCACTTACTCTTCTTCACCAAAACATCAATATCATTCTTATTCTTATTCTTCTTATTCTTTTTGTTCTTATCATTATCATCATCTTCTTCTTCTCCTTCTTTTCTTTGAATTTTTTGTTCTGAATTATCACTCTGACCCTTTTCTGTTTCCGGCCCTTTTCTTCTTCGGATCAAAGACATGTTCCTTAAAAACGCTTCTAACAATCAAACCCAGATTCTCTTAAGGAAAAAAAATCTTTTTTCGGTTTTTTTTTGTTTGTTAATTGTTTTGGGGTTGGAATTTCGTGGGGTTTTTGTTGCGTAGAATTTGATGGGGTTATGTTATTTGGGTAAAAGATTGAAAATTTAAGCGGAAATGAAGATATTGTGAATTAGAATCGAATTGGGTTAGTGAAAAAAAAGGGTTATGTTTCTGCTGAAGACCAGAGTAACTTGACCCAAATTATTTAGGATTGAATTTGATATATCCCACAAAAAATATAAACGATTTGAGATTACATTTTATAATTTAATATCATAAAAGGACAAGAATTTTTTTTTTCTCTTTTTTTTTTAATATAAAATCAAATATGGGAAAAAGTTTGATCTCTTTTTTAAGTACTCCTATGTTGTTTCATTTTTGTTTTTTTAGTTGTCATATATCTTGGTTTACTTGAAATGGAATCAATTCATAAATAAAACTGTATATATTATTATTATTATAATAGTAATATCCTAAAATTATAGTAAAAGTTTTGTTTACTCAAAACAATGATAGTAAAATAGAAAAGTGTATTTTATATCAGGAAAAATTATGGTGTACATAATTTATTTATTGATTACAAAATTATTTTTTCTTTTAGATATATGTATTATAATTTTAATTTTTTTAAAAAAATTAATTCATCAATATTCTACTCAGACTGAGTTTTTTGTTTGTAAAAATAAAGGTTTATTTTGAATAATTATTTAGGTTTAAGCAAATCTTAAGGCTTAGAAAACATTAACATCCATATTTTTTAGGTTTTAATCTTTCGTTTCTCAATAAAGACTAGCAAGTAAATAAATTTGAAACCAATTAGATTAATCTTTTTGCCTACTTGATTCAATTTTATTGATTGATTTCATTTATTTTATTGGAAAGTGACTTAAAAACACCATCAAACTTAGACCTTTAAAAACAGTTATAAATAGTATTAGACCTTTAAGTTAAATACAGTTATAATTAGACCTTTAAAAACACCATCAAACTTAACAATTAATGGAAAGTGACTTATATATTTTTTTCACTAATATCTCTATCATTAGATATATCTCATACGAATATTTTCTTTTGTTCATTTTTTATAATTTTTAATTTTATGAATTACTTATTTACCAACTTATCACTTATTATGTTGTAACTTTTTTTGTAATTATAACAAATAAATAGTATTGTATAAATATTAACTAATTATCAAGAAAAGTAAAATTATACAACAATGTTGTCTGGCAATTTTCTTAATTCTTTTGATTTAAGATATTTTTTTCTCATAAATAATGAAGGAGATCTTATTTAAGAATATAAGTTTTTTATATTTATATATATTTTTCTAGGGAAACAAAATGGTAGTAGATATGGAACTTTGGAGAGGATTGGTTGTGCAGCCTGTGATAATTGATTTGATGGGTTGGTGGGTCTGAGACACAGACAGGGTTATATAAGACCAAGGTTGATGACGTGGCTTAATTTGTGTGGTTATTTATGCTATTATTTGTATAATTAGTGGGCCATGTTTTTTATAATATCCCTCCTCTCCATTGCCATTAATTGGTAGCAGTGCGTGTAGGACCAAAAAAGCTTGATAAAACGTGATTTTATAAGCTTGCGTGAGTGATTTACATAACATAATTTGATGTGTGTGATTTTTGCTGAGTTCTTATTTATAAATAAAAATAAGTGAAATAGATGATGTATTTAATTTAAAATTTAAATTTAATGGATTGATTTATCTACTTTTATTTATAAATAAGAATCAATGGACCATTTTTATTTGTAAGGAAAAATAAATTAATAAAAGGTTGTCTATTTGTTTTAAATATATTAATTTGTCAACTTATTTTTGTTTATAAGTATTTATAAATAAGATAAGATGGAATATCGACGGCACAACTTATTTAATATCCGTTTTTTTCTTAGTTAAAGTATCAAATTCGAATATAAATTTAGACATGCAACAATGTTAAAATTAGTTAGAAATATTTGCTATTTACTTGAATTATATAAAATTCAAAAAATTAATTTATGCAAGTGTGTTAAGAACATATCTGATATGTTGGAATTTTTGAATATTTCAAAAATTATTGACCCATTTAATTACTTTTTTATTTTGAAAAGTATGTTTAAATATATGTTTGAAAGCTGTCTACTATTATTTCCTATTATTTAGTCATGTTGCCCATGAATTTAGCAACAACCTCGTGCACTACTATTCCTCTTTTTCAGCTTATTAAATTATTGTCCTTCTATCCTTAACATAAGCATAACAACAACATTACACATTAAATAGTTAAAGAAGAAATTCATAGATTGGATTTCAAATTATCAAAACAATGCATTCATCTCATACTTTTTTCGATAACTTTTTGCATAACATAGTCGAATGAATTTGTTTATTGTTCTAGAAATAAATCAAAATAAATTTATGGGATCTCATATAGTATAGACAAAATAAATAAATTTTATGTGAATAAGTTTAGTCGTTTAAACAAAACATTGAAGTTTAAGATCAAATTAGCAAACATTTAATCTTTTTTTAGCACAAAGAACTAAAAAAACACAAATTTATCAAGAAAAAAAATATAATCAATGTAGCAAAATATTGAGAGAAAATAATTAAAGAAGGTGGAAAACAAAAGTAATTATTCAAATTTTTTTAGAGCAACATAAGAATGAAAACTAAAAAAATGACAAAATAATATAAAGTCAAAAGAATTTAGAAATATCTTTACAAGCAAATAAATGACACATGCAAAATAAAATGCATTACATATATATTGACATATAATCTAGTGATATGGTTGTAAATGTACTAAGCAACGTAGATTTGAATACTTCAACTTAGATGAAATGTATAGTAAAAATCATTTCTAAACCCACTCTCATACTAGCACAACAAAATAAAATTTAATTCAAACTACATTAAAAAACTAAAAGTAACAAACAAAATATGAAGTGAAAAGTAATATTGATGATTCAATATAAGAAAATTGTATATTTGAAACACTTTGTTACTGCAAATCACCTTGTCGCAGCAAAATATGTTGAAATAAACAAAAAAAGAAAAATCAACGAGAAAAAAAACCAAATAACAAAAGAAATTGACACAAGCTATAAAAAAAATTAACACACAAGAAATAAAAAAAATTTGGCTACTAATTTATACCACAATAAAAAATTCAAGAATAGTATTTTTTAATCAAACACCTACATAATATAAAATGACATTAAAACAATAAAATAATATTATAAAAAGCATTGTAATCCAAAATTATATCCACAAAAGTAAGTTACTTCTTTTTTCTTCCTTCAACTATTATTCCCTTCAACTATTATTCCCAAAGTACCGGTGGGACAATTATTTAAGTACAGGGAAATGGCAAAATGACTACGGCACAAAAAATAGAAATAATTCAATTACTCTTATCTTTTTAAAAAAAAATAAAAAACAAAATCTCAATTACTCTTATCTATGTAGAATTCATTGTTAAGATATCTATATAATTGGTTTGGAATATGAAAGTGTGGTAAAATTATGTATCGAATCTCCATATATATTGCTTTTAAAATTTAAAATATATTTCTTATCATAAAAAAAGATAACAAATAAAAAAATATTAAAAAATAATAATAAAAACATTATAATAGATAAATATACCGATAGATTAATATTCTTTCTTTACATTTAATTATGAGTAGGCAGACTAAATTGAAAAGAAGAATTCAATTATTATTAACATCATTAACCATTTTTCTGTAAAAAAGAAATCCCTAACCATTTTTTCTGACAAAATTTCTACAACAATTTTCTAATAAAATGATGGTGGCAATTATTTTCATATATATGAACATGTATTATCTTAATTAATATTTTCAGTATGTCAATTACTATACGTCTCAATTTCTTTTTCAGTCGTCCGCGACAACACAATTTACACTAAAATAATGTGTATCTACTTGAACCAATTTACGAGCAATTACATGGACTTTCTTTTTAAAAAGTTCTATATAGGTGTTTGGAGAATATGAAAATAAAAGAATTTATTATTATTTCTTTTTAATTAAATAATTAGATTCAAGTTATTAATGAATTTCCGTTAAAGATAAATTATTCGAGAAAACTTTATTTTGAATCGTGAATGAAATAATTTTTGGTCAAACTATAGTTACTCTCGATCAAACTCTAGACAACCTCTTTCCCCGTAGAGTTAAATAAAATAAAAGCCATTATTTATTTATTTTGACAAATATTACCCATGAGTAAAATACATGTTTTCTTTTACCAAACAAAAAAAATAATAATACATGCCATTTTTTCTTTCTTTCAAGACTTGAATGCATGAAAATTGGTTTTTGTACCCCCACTTGTGGTTATACCCCCCAAATAGTTAAAAACCCAAAATTGTCCACACAATTCACCATTCAGTAAAATATAAAAAAAATTACTCTCAAAATTTCACCCACTCTCAAAAATTCCGGTACGTATTTTTTTCCCCAAAAAATCCGGTAGTTAAAATGTAACTACCGGAAATTTCATCACCAAATTTCCGGTACGTTATTTGTGCTACCGGAAATTTGGGAGCTCTGAAATTTCCGATAGTTGTGTTTCACCGGAAATTTCAAAAATCCGGTACTCATTTTGATTTTGATTTTTTTTTTTGTTGTTAATTTTTGATTTTTTTTTTGTTGACACAGGTATGGAAAAAAGACAACCAGTGTGTATAGATTTGACTAAAGCATTCACAACCGATCAAATTTTTGAATCACGGGAAGCTGTCATATCATGGGCAAGAGAGGTTGACCGTCAAAATCGAGTAGTTGTTATCATAACTCGATCCGACGTAGAGACCGGAAAGAAAGGAAGGAAATCTAAATTAATTCTTGGTTGTGATAGAGGTGGAAAATATCAGTCAAATAAAAGTGCGTCAGGTATTTCAACAAAAAGGTGTGGTTGTCCGTTTAAAATTCGATCAAGACCATTGAAAAATGATGAGGCTGAGGGATGGATTATTAGTTTAGTGTGTGGACTTCACAACCATGAGTTAGTGGCTACTTTTGAGAATAATGCATTTGTGGGGCGCTTAAATGATGAAGATAGGAATCATGTTGACGAGCTGACAAAGTATCACGTTGCACCGAGGCATATCTTGTCATCTTTGAGGGATCGAGATAAGGAGAATGTGACTAGTATCTCTCAAATTTATAACCGACGAAGCACATACAGAAATAATTTGAAAGGACCTAGAACTGATATGCAACATCTGTTGAAGTTACTTGAAGCTGAGAAGTATGCATGTTGGACTAGGACTCATGGAGACTCCAACATTGTGAGGGACATGTTTTGGACGCATCCAGATTCCATAACTTTGTTGAACATGTTCCATTTTGTATTGATCATGGATAGCACCTACAAAACCAACAAGTATAGGTTACCATTGTTTGAAATTGTTGGTGTAACTTTAACTGGGTTGACATTCAATGTTGCATTTGCTTATATGGACAGTGAGCGTCAAGAAAACTTCTGTTGGGCATTGGAGAAGTTAAAAGAGTTGTTTCTTGCAAACACTCCATTTCCTCAGGTGATTGTCACTGATAGAGAACTTGCTTTGATGAATGCAATTGAAGTTGTATTTCCATCTTCAACAAATTTACTTTGTCAACTTCATATCAATAAAAATGTTGGAGCTAAATGCAAACAATATATATTGAAGAAAGATATGCAGGAACCCATTCTTGAGGTGTGGAAGAAAATTGTTTATTGTTCTGAAGAGAAGGAGTATGAGGAAATGTTGCAAATGTTTGAGCAAGCATGTGTCGATAATATTATTTTCTTTGACTACGTCAAAGACACATGGTTGAATCCTCACAAGGAAAGATTTGTTCAAGCATGGACCAATCGAGTATTGCATCTAGGAAATACTACAACTAATAGGTACGTCATTAAAACTTTATTTTTTTTGTTATATTTATACTTATATATGATTAATTTTGTTTATATATGATTAAATATGTATGATAGAATTTTGTTTTATTTTTATACTTATATATGATTAAATAATATCAAATTTTGCTTATGTTTGAATATTAGGGTTGAGTCTGCTCATTGGTCATTGAAGAAATTTTTGGAACATAGTAAATGAGATTTCTGTAAGGCATGGTCTGGTATGCATGACATGTTGAAGTGCCAAATTATTAAGATCAAAGGTTCATTTGAGACAAGTAAGGGTCGCAGAGAGCATATACACAACAATCCATTCTTTGAGAATTTGAATTGGGTTGTATCCAAGAACGCTTTAGCTGATATTGATCATGAGTACAAGAGAGTCAGGTATGTCGATAACGACAAAGCTGCATGTTGTTGTACACTTAGAAACACTCATGGATTACCGTGTGCATGTGAGTTGGCACGATACAAGTTGAAAGGTGTTCCAATTCCATTGGAGGCTATTCATATACAATGGAGGAAATTAACAATGAATAGTGATCAAGAGGAAGAACAGTTGGAAAAGGATTCAGAGTTGGACATTACATGTGAGATTAATGTTATTTGGAAAATATGGAAAACACTTAATGTTGTCGGAAGAATGGCATTGAAGAGCAAGTTGCGTGAAGTTGCATATCCAGAAACAATATCAATGTGTGCCCCACCATCTAAGATCAAAACAAAAGGTGGTGTGAAGAAGAAAAAAGGCAATAAGCCGAATGGATTTGATGTATATCGCGACCCTTCATTTTTTGAGCATGTTGATGCATCCCAACAAGCATCCAAACAAGTCTCCCAAGCATCCAAACAAGTCTCCCAATCATCCAAACAAGTCTCTCAGGTTAGAAAATATTTGGACGAGTTTCCTGCTCTAATTCATCCATATATTGTAGACGTAGTTAATGTTAAAGCAGATGGAAATTGTGGATATCGTGCTATTGCTGCTTTACTTGGCCATAATGAAGAATCTTGGAGCATTGTGCGTCGACAGTTGTATTTAGAGATTAAGTCCAAACCTGATTTATATCTTGCGTTATTCAAGGAACGTTTGCAAGAAGTGACTGACTCTTTACTTGTATATGAACTGGGAAACCAACCAATGGAAAAGTGGCTGAGCATTCCAGATATGGGTTACGTGATAGCAACAAAATATAATCTCGTTCTTGTGACATTGGCAAAAAGTTTTTGTTTGACTTTTTTTCCCATTGACGGGTGCACACAGTGGAGACCTATCACGTGATCGTATTATCAGCATTGGTTTTGTTAATGACAGTCATTGGGTTCAAGTTAAATTGAAAGCAAAATGTCCATTACCTTCACTAGCATGGCATTGGAAGGAGCATCGTAGTGATGAGTCTACATCATGGGCTATAGCGTATGCAGGACGTCTACAACATTGGGGTTCATTAGATTTAGAGGGTACATCAGATTATATGTCTTTAGCAGATAACTGACACTTTTGTAACAAGTTTTATTCAATACATATTGTATGTTGTTTTCAATTAATTAGTTTACATTCACCACATTCACCACATTGAACAAGATAAATAAATCTGAATAAAATAAACACAATAAATATAAAGTCTAAGCAAATAACACAATTAAGTCTAAATAAATAATAAAATAGCACAATAAATAATAAGTGTAAGCAAATAAGTCTGAATACTAAGTAAATAAAAATAAGTCTAAGCAATTAAGTTTAAATATTACAAATACAACATAAATACTACTGATAACTCCCTCCTTTAGAAAATGTATAAAGCCCTCTTTAATAAAGCACGCATGTCATCATCACCCGGTAGTCTATCTAAATCTAAACTCTCCTGTATCAGACCACCGATATGTTGACACCGTGTATACCACTCCCCACGACTATCACTAGGACCAGCATCATCAGTATGACCTCCAGCATGACTAGGACCAGCAACATTAGTATGACCTCCAACATGACTAGGAGCAGCATTTGCAGCAACGTGAGGGGTCATCCTAGGATGAGATATCCTATAGTACCACTGGATGTACCCCTCAACAGTCTGGTGTGGATATGTATCCCGATGCAACACTGCACTAAGGGTTCGAACAGAGTTCCGGTACATACTTCATTCAACATCCACATCACGTACTACAAGCATCAGTGGTGTAGGAGGGATATGCTGAGTATATCCGAACTGTCGGATGCACCTCTCTAGTAAATAAGGTACCATAGTGGAACACCAACGAATATGTCCAGTAAACAACGAAACAGACTGAAACCATGTGGTAGAGTCCTCGTCGTAATTTACTGCCCATATAACCTCAGACTCCCTCAAAGCATCCAATTTTGCTCTATAGTACGATACGCTCCCGGATGTTTGTTTAGGAGTCCACCGATACATCCGTGGCATGAAAGAAATCGGCTCATTCAGATCCCTTTTACAGATATCAGGGAAGTGCTCATATATCCAGATTTGTAAATAATAAAAACATACAAATAATTAATTAACCATATTATCAAATAACAATATAATAAGTATGGAACATAATATAATAGTACCTGAAAGAGAGATAAATATCCACTAATCTGCTTCGTTGTCGGCAGAGTACTATCTTTTAGATAGTCATATAACACAACAAGTGCTGCTGGTCCCCAAGCTCATCTGCCACATGTATCAAGATCGTGAAATAGAAACAAATATTTAGCATATACTAGTGTAAAACTTTTATCTGCTAATATCGTACACCCTACTAAATGTAGTAGGTATGCCCTGGCTGCACAATCGTATCGTCCATCACGCAACTGTGTAAAAAATACCAATTTCAACCACTCGAAGCTGTACGATGGACCTCTGTTAATCCTGGTCTCTGCCACTGCTTCATCAACAGTAACTCCTAGTAATTCAACGGCAGCAGTAATCGCCAGGTCTTCAGTGAAGAACTCACCACAACATGGGATGCTGAGTAGACCCCTGACATCGTCCAGAGTGATAGTCATCTCACCAAATGGTAGGTGAAATGAGCTCGTCTCTGCGTGCCATCTCTCGGCAAAAGCTGATATTAGATTACCGTCAATCATATTCAGACTACATCGCTGCAAAGGACGTAGTCCAGATACGGTAATCCAATGATCAATCTCTGCCGGTAATACAGCTCTAATGTCAATAAATTTGGCATGCTTCTTGCCATTTGAGACCACTTTAAGGGCGCGCCTATCCTGTTTAATTACAATAAATAACAAACACACAATAAATTAAAATTTAAATAATGAATATAAAATTTAAATATAACAAATTATACTACAAATATATTAAAATAAATAAATAAATAAATAAATAAATAAATAATTATAATAATAAATAATTAAAATAATAAATATTATTAACTAACCTCCCCATTCCAGATTTTTACAGCTATGTGGTTCTCATAATTCTTCAGGACAGATAAATCGTACGGACCACCAGGAAATAATGGAGCATCAGGCAGCTCCTGCTCCTGATCCTACTGCTCCTGCTGCTGATCATCAATATAATCATGCTGATGATGATCCTGCTGCTGCTGATCCTCCTGTTGATCCTGCTGGTGAACATCTATTTCTTCATTTCTCATTCTACGTTTCTCAACTGCCGCTCTCCTATTTGACTGCGTAGGCGGCCGAACTCTAGAATATTCACCGCTGGTTTTAGCTCCTATGGTCCTCACTATAAACAATAGAATGAAAAAAATTAATCAAAGAATAGATAAAAAATAACAAAATATTAAAAATAAAAAAAAAACCCAACTACCGGAAATTTCAATGACATTTGAAATTTCCGGTACACAAAATACGTACCGGAAATTGCAAAAATGAAATTTCCGGGAGTTGTTCCCGGAAATTTGAAATTTCCGATATTGAAAGTAAACTACCGGATATTTCAAATTTCCGGACCAATTCCCGGAAATTTCAAAAACGAAATTTCCGGTACGTATTTTGTGTATCGGAAATTTCAACAAATTTGAAATTTCCAGGAAAAATCTGAAAAACTCCGAACTCACTTTTTCCGGAAATTTCAGAATGAGGGGTACGAGGAATTTTTGTGAATTTTACTAAATTTTTAGGGATATTTAAGTAATTTCACTCAAAAAATTAAAAATATGGGGATACAACAATAAATGGGAGTACGAAAACTAACTTTCTGAATGCATGTTAATGGATAATTTTTGCAAGACACAAACTAATGGGCTGCAAAGGTGGAAGGGCCCTATGAGATAAGGCCCAAAAACATATTCCTAAAATAGTCTACTAACAAAGGGGATTATTATGATTTGGGTTTGATTAAGTATCATCAAGTTCATCATGTCTCAATTCATCTACTTTATTATTTCTATACAAACCATAAAAGTATGCTTTAGAAAGTAGGGGGAAATGAAGAAGAACCTGAAAAAATTAAAATAAAAATCAAAGGTATTTCCTGAAATCGAAACAAAAAGAAAAAAGAAAACAGAATAAAGTTATTTTACCTTTATAAAGTTATTGTGTTCATGATGATAAGTTACTTTGCAATCATTTTTACTATTCTATGACATGATTCAACCGACAAATTTAATGGATATTTTGTAGTATATCACATATTCAAACCTTCAAAATAGATTTTAAAAACTAAAAATAGTTTGGTTACATTAAGGGGCTAGTTTCACACAAAAGTCACAATTCAAATTTTTTATGGCTACCAAAGTGTCTTCTTTGGAAAGCATCAATTATGTATCTACAACACCTCCACAAAATTCAAATATTATCTTTGATCTTGGGAGAGCAGCTTCCTTAGGAGTTAGTTAAAACTCCCTTAAGAGTCAATTAGTTGTTGTTAATAAATAGTACATAATTTATGGACTAATTCTCCACTAGCTCTATATATGGAGCAACTAATGTATTTATTTAATTTCAAAGATTTAATTATCTATCACTTCGTGAATCATGAGTAATTATATTTTTTAATCAACTTTTACTACAATATCTTAGGATTTAGGCGACACTTTTTTTAACAACGGTAAAAATCATTTCCACTGTATAATGTATACGACGTTTATTTGTGACTATCATTGACTAAAATTATTGTCTATTTTTTATTTTTTTTGATATTAAAAGATATGGTAAATTCCACTATAATTAACTCACATAACTACGAGGTTCTGTGTTTGAATTGCGAGGTCTCAAGTTCGAACTCGAGACAGACATCTAATCTAATAATATTGAACATTTGTTAATTGAATTAAGATTTAAGGACATCTATTTGTGAAACTTTAACCGGAGCTTATTTTGATTGTGGCCTAAAATCGGAAAAAAATATTATCCGTACGAATAGACAACAAAGGAATATAGTATGCATGAAAACTGTTGTCAATTTATTGCCTATTATTTTAGCAACATTTTTCTGCGTCATAGTCATCCCAAACTCAAAGCAAGTGAAATCCTTTTTTTAGGTCTTACAAAAATAAATATTTATTATTAGAAAAAAAAACCTCTAATTTTGGGCATGGACATTGTTAGAAAAAGTACCTCATATGCACTACAGAGTAGGAGTACACTATATAAGAAAAAAAGGAAATGCTCAAGAATGTGGAGTTTATGGAAAGTAAATGATCATTTAATAAATGCAGAGTCTAGTGAATATTTTTTTTATATACTGTGAATTATGCAGCTCACAAAGTATAATGTACAAAAATTCAATTTCTTTCCCTTATTTAAACTTGATTTTATTTTTAATGATTTTAAGATTTTCTTAACATATCCTATTAAATAAATTAATTAGAGACAATTTTATAATATATGTTCGAGACAAATTCTTTCCCTTCCAACAATAGTTTTTATCCCTTCACTACCAATATTATATAATGTGTGTTTTTGGATACCTTCACATTTACTATCGTAATCTATTTAACACGATTAAAAGTCAAAATAATTTTTTTTCTATCGTAAAAGTGTAGTCTATGGACCTCTTTAAATTAAATAGCCATGATTAGCCCATTTGTTTTAAATTCATGCATATTAATATAGTTAATAGTTGTATACAATTTGTGAATATTTATATCCATATCGATCCATGCATTGCATTTGGTATACAAGTAAAACTCGATGAAAGTCCCTTTCATTTGTGTTTTGAGGAGTTAAGATGATGTTACTAAAACAAGTTAATGTCAACTTCATCTATCCCTTTTGCCCCCATGAATTGGGAGTCCTTAGAGGCCAGAATGAATGATTGAAGCACCCAAAGTACCATCATTATTTTACCCTCCCAAAACCAAAGTCTAAATGCTCTCAATTCTTGAAACATAGTACAAAAGCCAATCACGTCCTATTTTTTTCCTAGCAAAGCATGTGACATATGGTCCACTTAATTATATGATGACAACATGTAGTATATCTTATTCACAAAATGATCGATGAACATTAAATATATACATTAATTGAATTGAAATAATTCATATGATAATGTCCCCTCTAAGAAACTAGGTGGGCCTAAGTCTTTTTCATCAGATGCGAAGGGCTATTGAATTAATCCACCGTCACCTTTATGGCTCTAACACTTCCATCATACTATACGTGAACGAAATTCAAGTACTATAGTTTTATCATAACAAATATTCATAACACTTCTATGCATTAAATTTAAGGGGAAACACCCATGCATGTATGTGGTTACTATTTATACTGTGATTTTCATCCTTTAATAATATGAAATGTATAGTATTTTTTTTCATAACAAATAGGAAAAGAAATCTCTTAATTTTTAAGACATCAATCAATTTCTTCATTCCATTAAATTTTTCCATCACACTTAATGAGATGACACGTTAAATAAATATATGTGACACTCCACAAATACAATCACTACTGTGGAAAAAGAAGAATAAGCTTCTAAATCTAAATATTTTTGAGATGGAATTATTTTTGGGTCATTATAGCTGGAAGAATATGCTTCTAAATCTAAATATTTTTTAGATTTTTGTTTTGTTGTTGTTGTTTTTTTTAAAGTCTCAATGAGGTTGAGGAAAAAGAAGACCAACAAAATAAAATCATTCAATTTTGTTCTTATGACATGTCACAAACATGACTGCATGCTTTAACAGAATGACTAAGTTAATTGACGTCACAAATTTAAAGATGTTTTTGTCTCAAAGGATAAAATAACCAATCTTTACAATTTCGATTACAAATTTGACAATTTACTTCAATTAAAATCCCTGAATCAAGAGTCAAACTACTATGAAAAGAAAAACAAAATAAACTTCATATATTAGGATTCCTTAAGAAGTAAGAATTCCTTCTCCTTTAAAGTTTCAAATGTTGAATCCATCGGTGAATGATATCTACCCGTGTAACGTTTGAAATTGGAAATAAACAAAAAGAGTATTCCACACTTTTCCAGTATAAAGAAAGGATACATTTCACTTTATTCCTCCCTTAACTTGAACATAACTTTCCAAAAGAAACTTAAATGATCCAAATCATTTTTTGCTCCAAGTTGAAGACGAATATACTTTAATTGTTTGGTGATTGTTTATGCAAAATATATTATTGGAAGTTAAGATCAAATAGAGTATTTTACACAATTAGAAACTAGAATTAGTAAAAAGAAAAAAACAAAAAAAAAAACAAACGAAGGTCGAATAAACAATCATCTAATTATTTATATAAACATATTATTGATAATCAGAGTTGGCCCAATCGGAGGTTTTAGACATTCGAAAAAATTTACTTTTTCATGTATATTTAGATATAATAATAGTAATAATAAAGTATTATAACTAGTAAAAAGACTCAATTAAAAAATGATACAACCATTTACACACTTAATTAAAATACTTTGCTTCTCAAAAAATAAAATAAAAAAGTAATTTAAATAAAATTATAGTAAAATATTGTTATTAATATTATAAATACCTCTATTTTTTTTTTCATTACCTTATTTTAAAGTTTGCTTTAGGTCTCTATAAATATTGGACCGACACTATTGGTACTAAGTATCTACTGATTTTGTATTGACTAATTTTCGTCGGATAACTCATTGAGCATTTTAACCAGATTTTCTATATACACAAAAATTAAAAATCGAATCTCTAACCGCTTGCTTAATTAATAGTTGAAAATTAGTTGTAAATAAAGTAACTCCATCGATGTCTTTTTTGCAAAAATGATGTAGTACATGTTTGAATTTGTGGTGTGATTAGCAAATTACGGTGAACTACCGTAATTTTGCATAAACAATGTAGCTTTTGTTTTTCTTTCCACTCACTTTCTTTTTTAAACCAAACAAAGGATTATTAGTCTCATAAAAAACCTAATAAAAAAGCAACTTTAATCTCAAAAGTAGTTGTAACTAGTATTTAATAAATCATATAATAATCACTAATATAAAATTAATAACCAACAAAGTTAGGTTTAACAGCTAGATTCCCACGAGATAGTAAATTCAAGTTTAAATTCTCATTAAGACAAGTATCTATATTTAATGTCCAACAGTTATCAAATATAATTACTCATTTTAAGAGAACCTATGAGAAACCAAAAGATAAATATAAAATTAATATTTTTCCAAAAAAATACACTTTCATGTGTATTTATTATTATTATATTGAGTCAAGTATTAATATTATTAATTATTACTATTATTATTGGTATTATTTTATATCTATTAGTATTACTCATGTGGCCATTGAATGGCCCAACACAGTAGTTACCAAAAATGAGCGAACTAGAATTGACTAAAAACTGTATCACAAAACACAATAAGAGAAGAAACCTAGAAAAGGAAGTTTTTGGTAGCATTGAATTATAAGATATTTGGAGCGTGAAACAAATGAGGCAGACAGAGAAGCAAGTTCTTGTGGTTTGACTCATGCTCGAGTCAATGTCAATACATGGAACCATACAAACCATTTGCTTGCCCTTCTTTATCTATGAGTCACTCAACACATATTCTGATTCTCTTGGTTTTTATTTTTTTACAATAAAGTATTATCTTTAAGTCGGGTAAGATTATAATAGACAACAAAGTTAAATTTAAATCTAAAATTTCTAGTAAAATTGAAAAAGACATTTACGACCTCAATCAAATACTCTTGCGTAATTCTAACTCTCTTTGTTTTGTTTTTTCTTCAATTAAATTAATATTAAAAATAAAATCAACGGCTACAAGGGTAGATAATAATAGTATAATGAGACAATTCCCTAAACTCTATATATGTTTCTAACTAAGCTCCAATTTCAACACTTTTTGAATCTAGCATACTACAAATGGGCCAGGTTAGTTCGATTTTGTTACTCCATTTCAATTCAATCAAAATTCATCGTCAGAATTGGGTCTAAAGATTTTTTTTTTCATTTTGAATCAACCTGACCTAATAATAAATGTATTGGTTTAGGTCGAGTTATGAGAAACAAAATATTTTTGAAATAAAAAAAAATGCATTTTATTTAGCAATTTTTTTTATGAGTAGTATTATTTTATATAAATGATTTGCATAAAAACAAGAAGACATAAAAATAAAAATAGGAGTTGTGATCAATAAATAATTGATTGGTTGTATATAATAAAGTGAATAATTATAATTTATACGTGTTTACATATTATTTTTTTCTTTTTTGCAAACATCCCTCGTTGTAATCGACATTATTTTTTTTATTTGTTGTTCAATGACATTCCGACAACTTAAAATTTGCAATTGTATAACAGAAAGTAGAAAGTGATAGAAAATAGGAAGATTTAAGAAATAGTGTGATGAGATAGAAAGAAATAAAAAAAATAGATGAATTTTGACTATTCATTTAAAGAGCAAAGACAAGATAAAAAAGGAAAATGAAGAAATAGAATAAATTTATGAATAGACTAAAATAGCTATTATTAAAAAATTATGTGCAATGTGATTTTACTACTTTTAGGACTCAAATAGAAGAAAAAAATCATCTCATTTTAATTTTTTTATATGTGAGAAGAGAAATAAAAAGAGGCGAATCCATAGAGATTTTGTCAATATTTTTTTAGAAAAAAAAATACTATGACATATGAGATTAATTTCTATATATTATTTATGTAAATTTACACATACGTACAATAAAAACATATCAAATTAAATTCACATTAAATTTGCGATAGATTATCAATTTTTCCTCACCTTTTTTTCGTTACCTATCATTTAGATTTTGGTGCCTCCAATTATACCGTTTTCTTTATTTTATTATTTTAAGGTGAAACTTGTAGTGTATTAATTTGTAGTAGGTTACCTAGACAAGTCAAAATGGACTGAATTTGATGGATTGTCCCGATTAATCTAATTTAATTTATTTATTTGAGTAATAGTCTAATTTAAAATTGGATAAGCAATAAGACCAACAACAACAAAAATGGATTAGCAAAATTTCTACTTCGTTTCTTTGGTTTGGAATACAAAAATATTGAAAAACCTTATTTTTTATATTAAGTATGTATAATGTTATTGGATAAAATTTGACATAAAATGAACTATAAATATATTTTGATATTTTATAAAAAGTAAAATATGACACTGTATTTTATATAATATTGTATTTGTGTTTTATGTTGTATTTCAATAACATTAAATATTTCATTTACAATATTTATTTCTCTCAAATTAATTGTCTATCTATCTATCTATATATATATATATATATTACCGATTAAATCTCAATTAGCCGTGCAAAAATAAACGGATTAACTCGACCTGCCAAACTCAATTTATCATCCCTTATATTGGTTATATGATACAATTAAAGAAAGGATTTATATACATCTTCTTTTAAGGGTATTGACTGTGGAGTTGAGTTTGATCGAATTTGTGTGAATTCAAACCCAATTTTGTCAATCCATTCAAACCTGACCGAATTTGTTTCAATTTCGATTAGTGCGGGTGAGTTGATTTAGGTGATGTGCTTATGAATCTTACAAAACCTTGTATTAATGTTAGTTGATAACAAATAAAATATAAGACTTAAATTGAACAATTATTTTTATTTCTGAAAATAATAAAAATATCAAATAATTATTTTTATTTACGAGCTAGCATTTTTATCTAGTCTCACATCTTATTAACAAGTTAAATTTAACACATATTTTAGACAAGAAAAAAAAATATTTTCATAAAATAGATAAACGGGAACGAGACTTTCTACGAGCATTCAATATTAGAGTTTCTTTTGCATGAAGTACTTGGTTTTTCCTTTTTAATACATTCGGACTTTTCACTCCGTAAATGATACATTTAATTATTATTTGTAGAAGATATAATAAATACTAAATATCACTATAATTTTGCATACAATTGTTAATTTTGAAATTCGAATTAGAAATATGTTGTAAAACCTAACGATATTAGTATTTATCCGTTGATCAATTATTTAACAACAAATTTTAATATTTTTTTATATTAAAATTTACAACCATTCAACCTTCTGTACCATTTAATGGCGTTACTGCCGTTAGACATTGGCATCTTATAATGTTGTTAAACTGGGCCAAATATCCCCTCTCATTATATCTCAGAGCCAGGTATATTTCATTTAAAAAAGTGAAAAATAAATCGTTGAAATAAAAATAAAAATAAAAAGTGAAAAAAAATCAAAATGAAATATTTGTACCATCTCAAATGCACCACCAACCTATAACATTCATTAATCAACAACGGAAAAATTCAGATACTAAGCCAAGTAATAATGCAATCTTTCAAGTAATTACCCCACTAACCCTTTTTAAATAATGAACCCCACTGTAATTAATTAAGATTTGCAATAACTTTCAGATCTCAACAGTTTTTAGAAAAGAAATAATGTGGCTGTCAAAAACAGAAAAGAAATTATGTGGTTTAAAAAGAAAATCACTACAGATATAGATCATTATTATGAGGTTTTCAAATTCTGCAGGCAATTAATTAAGCATACAAAAGTGGATCATCATAATTAGAAAGAAAAAAATGAATTTAAAGTAAAGATATAATCAAATAATCAAGAGATCTAGTTAATGTGGAGTCTATCGTCAGTACTAAATTGGAATTTGAATATAATTTTTTTAATTAAATTTTATTTATTTTTTATCAAAATTCAAATTAATAAAACAATTTTTATATAAGGTTGATTTAATAGTTGCAGTAAAAATTTAAAAAAAAAAAAAAAAAAAGTGTTAAGAAAATCACAAATTTTACCGAGTGATAAAGACCCCTGCTATGTTTGCAGGAATTGTTTGTTTTGTGTTGTGCCAAACAAAGCACAAAACTTCACGCCGCTACATTCCCATTTTTCACTTTATTTTTTTTCCTTTGTCTTTCATTTGCCATTAGAGAGAGATCATAGGGTGGCGCATGCACACACCCTTTACACACACAAATCTTCTCTCTCTCTCACTATATATATATAATTACAACAAAACTATATCACAATAAGATACACATAGAATGGACACATAGGGGACCAAGCCACCACGCCAAACCTTGGTACCTCTCACACGTATATAGATACATAGATAGATACAGCCACCCACCTACATACCCCAAATCTCAATGACCCTTCAGGAGGGACACTGAAAAGGAACCAAACCAAAGGGTACTCTTTTCTTTCTTATACACTTCCTTGCATTCCTTCTGTTTGTTCTATTGTCTCTTTCATCTTATGTTTTAGTTTCCTCTGACACACTTACACAGAAAATGTCCAATTCACTCTAACTATATGGTATGTACAAAATTGAAAAAATAATTGATTTTTATATTCATTTTCATCTCATAGATCTCTCTCTTGTGGGGTTGTTGATTTTGATTCCTCATTCTTCTTAGGATCATTGTTGATTTGTGCCTAAACATTCAATGAAGTTTTTGCCTTTTTCCCCCCTTAAATTGTGTGTATTGGAATGAACTACGTTGACCCCAGATCTTATATTTGATTGTTACAAAGTTTCAATCTTTGGTATAATTGCTTTTGGTTTGATTTGAAATTGTAACTTGGTTATATCTTTTTGAAATTTAGAAGTGGGAGGGGAAAATCAAGTGAGTTGAATCAGAAAATGTTGACTTGCATAGCTTGTTCAAAGCAGCTTAATGATGGATCTCTTCAACAACAAGATGAAGAAGCTGTTCAAACACCTAGCACCAAACAAGCCATCAAGGCTCTTACTGCTCAGGTAAATTGCCAAATCCATAATTACATTCACCTGTTTTTATTTCTGCAAAAAAGTGTCTTCAAATTATGTAATATTTATATTTGGATGTTAAGTTAGAGAATCAAAGTTTCATTATTTTGTTAACATGAAATTTGTTAGTTATGCAAAAGTACATGTTTTTGTTCCTTTCATGTAGTTGGAGTGAATTTTAGTGACTCTTTATGTAATTATAGGACCCAATTTTTGTCTTTCTTGATGTTGTTTTTTGGTTTTTTCTCAAGAGGTGATTTT
This sequence comes from Cicer yamashitae, assembly GCA_037974755.1. NCBI lineage: Eukaryota > Viridiplantae > Streptophyta > Magnoliopsida > Fabales > Fabaceae > Cicer > Cicer yamashitae. Next base: position 52,099,465 of record JBBPBQ010000002.1, on the reverse strand, counting down.
GGTGACATAAGAGGTGACTTTTTTTTCCTCTTTTTTTTAATCAGATCAAGGATATGGCAGTGAAGGCTTCCGGGGCCTATAAGAATTGCAAGCCATGTTCAGGATCTTCAAATGGTAACAAGAACAAAAAGTATGCTGATTCTGATTTGGGGTCAGATTCAGCAAGGTTCAACTGGGCCTACAGAAGAACAGGGAGCTCGAATTCGACACCGAGAATGTGGGGGAAGGAACTGGAAGCTAGACTCAAAGGGATTTCCAGTGGAGAAGGAACGCCGACATCGGTGAGCGGACGCACCGAGTCGGTTGTGTTCATGGAGGAGGAGGATGAACCTAAGGAATGGGTTGCACAAGTTGAGCCTGGTGTGATTATTACTTTTGTTTCATTGCCTCAAGGTGGGAATGATTTGAAGAGGATACGGTTCAGGTACTTACCCTTCTCTTCTTTTTTTGTGTTTTGGAAATTGTACAAGGTTTTTTGATTTGTTGGAGTTGTTGCAAATCACATGCTCTTTCATGTGGTAGAGGTAGCTACTTCCTCTTTCTCATATAAATGTCTTTTAAGGTTATGCACAATTCTTAAGAAAATCTCCGAGTGCACTAATTTCTATGATAAAATGTGTTTGATTTACCAAAGTACCCTTATTAATACTACATCTGTGCATAAATATGGGATCCTCGTGAGATTTTTCCTTGTCTCTTTTTATAAGACATTTTTTCAATTTTCCAAGTGTGTTAATTATTTATTTACTAACTTACCGTTAATTGTGTTACATCTTTTTCTGCAATCTGTAATAAATATTATAATAAACCATATACTAACTCTCCCTCTTCAAGGATAAACTAGTAAAACAATTCAAATTGTCAACTAATGTAATACTACAATTAACTTCCTTAATTCCCTTGATTTAATCAAGGGGGTCTTATATATAGGGACGAAGGTAGTAGTAGTTAGTAGAATAGTTAGATGTGTTGACGATATATAGAAAATAAGGGTATATAAGTGGAACAAAAGCAACTAATGCTCCATTAGTAATCTAAAGGAACAAATGATATGAGACATGTAAATATTTTAAATGTGACACTTAATATGACACGGAAGAAAGAAAGGAAGTAGCTTTTTAACTAGTGTGGCTTTGTCCTTTGTGATTTTAAACTTTTTATTGTTCTTATTTGATCTGGCACTTAATTGTTTGAGAGTGTGATCACATGCTTTTCCAAAGGCTGTACAGATTCTAGATTGGCAGAATCTATCTTGTTTGTATTGTGTGCTTCTTTGGAGAACCATAGATTTATTCCATTGTCAGTAACTCATGCATCACTTGTGGTAGTTGAGTGGGACAAAAGCAAAAAGAATTTTTATCTCATAGCTTGATGGTTCAAATGCCTTCCCTCCTCTCAGCTCACAAAAGAAAAAGGAAAAAAGAAAAAAGAAGAATTAAAAAAAAATAAAGGAAAGGAAAGGAAGCTATGCAAAGAAAAAGGCCAGGCTAGGTTCTGTGCCTGAGTAATACTTATTTTGTGAAAAATTCAAGCAAATTTGATTAGAAATGGAAACTAAAAAACAACAATTATTATACTGTAAAGGATCTGTTCATTCAAGCATTAATAGTTTATGAATATAGAATTCTACTTTATTGATATTGAATAATTTCATTTCATTAATTTAGTTAATAGTAACAACTCCTTTTTGTTTGGGTAACCTTTTGGGTTTTTGTTATAACTTAGCTATGAAGTATTGACACAAACACCAGACATGACACTAACGCTAATAATTTGAGAAAATAGAAGTGATTTTATGTAATCACTGGTGTTAGTGTTGTTTCGGTGTCGGATACTGACATGTATCAGACACACTTTCAATATGAAATGTCGATGCTACATAGTAACTCGTCTGATCTTTCGTATAAGTTTAAACTTCTATTAAGCTAGTTTCATAACTAGTCTCATAATTAATTTGGAGACAACCAAGCTGATCTTGATCTTGAAACAATTAAGGATAGTGTGACTCACTTTTGAAATAGTACCAAGAAACATCAGGGGATCCAAATGTATAAATCTGTGTACAACTTCCTTGTGCTTATCTATTGGTGTCAATCATGAATATTTGAACTACTTGGCTTTTTACTGTCTGTCTTGAGTATCAGTCATCTGGTCAATAGCATGATCATGTTTTGATAAATAACTTAATTAAGCGCTTATAGTGTAAGTGTTTATGTATAAGTTATTTTTACGACAAGATGAAATAAAGTAAATTTATATAAGTTATAAGTCGTTTTCATAAGCTATCTTGGAAAACTTATATAAATAAGCTAAAAATAGCTCATGGACATGTCATTAGTTGTGTCTATTAGCTTTCTAAAAAAGTATCGCGAGTGCTTATGCAAGTAGATAAACTCAAATAAGTCGATTTAGATAGACCCAAGTAGAATTCCCTTTTATTCTTTTTGCTGTCAATATATATTGATAGTTTTTCACTAAGGGAAATATAATTGAGTGTTATGTCAATTTCTTTGTTATTATCCCATCGATGATTAAACTATTTAATTTATATTTTGCATCAGCCGTGAAATGTTTAATAAATGGCAAGCTCAGAGGTGGTGGGCAGAGAACTATGACAAGGTTATGGAGTTGTACAATGTTCAAAGGTTCAATCAACAAGCAGTTCCTCTCCCAACTCCACCTAGATCTGAAGATGAGGTGAGAATACACTTTTTGTAATTTGATGTTAAGAATTCTGTGATTGAACTTCTATTCCGAAAACCAATGCATGCAGAATGCATATTATCATGAATTACTCATCTCCAATTCCATCTAACTCAATGTGTGACCTTACAAACTACAGTTTTGTTCAGACAAACAATTTAATTATGTGTTTACGGTATAAATGTTTATCATATAAGTGCTGATGTCTAAATTATTTCTATAACAAAAGATAAAATAAAGTCAAATTGTTTTTATATAAACTATAAGTTATTTTCATAAGCTATCCTGGGAAGCTTATGAAAATAGCTGAAAATGGCTTATGATCAATATCATAAGCTCTCCCAAACAATCTCACCACTTTAGTGGATTGTTACCTTCTCTATTTACATAAGTAGTTTATTTAGAATATTTAGTTGGTGTTTAGGTAAAACTTTGCTTTTCTTTTTTTAGAGTTCAAGGATCGAATCTGTGAGGGACAGCCCCGTCACACCACCTCTCAGCAAAGAGCGCCCGCCCCGTCATTTTCACCACCCACTTGGAATGGGCTACTCCTCGTCAGATTCATTGGATCATCACCATATGAAACCTCACCCTTGCTACGAAACAAGTGGTCTGGCATCGACACCTAATCTTTCCAACATTGGTGTGCCGAAGACTGAAAGATCATCCATTGATGCTTCTGTAAGGACGAGTTCATCGGAAGAGGAAGATCACTCAGATGAGCTCTCAATCAGCAATGCCAGTGACATGGAAACTGAATGGGTTGAACAGGACGAACCGGGAGTATACATCACTATCCGAGCACTGCCAGGCGGAACCAGAGAACTTAGGCGCGTCCGCTTCAGGTATGCAGAATTCGTTGTCATGGAATATAAAATTGTTGTTTAATCAAAGGTTTATGTCATTTGCGTATTCTTAAAGTAGTCACATATAATCACATTCATTCAAATTCAAAATTTTATTAGTATATTTCCTTTTACGCAGCCGAGAGAAGTTCGGAGAAATGCATGCAAGATTGTGGTGGGAAGAGAACCGTGCGAGGATACAAGAGCAATACTTGTGACTAAAGTAATGAGCCTTTACACCGATAACTGCTTCGGCAAGCTAACAAGAGGACAAAATGGGAAAGCTTTACATTATTGTGCATTTTAGATTCAATTTCTTTCTTTCCGGTGGATAACTTTCAAGTGACTTTAGCTTCCAACTTTGGAGTTCAGTGTAGCTGTGGAGAAATGCAGATGATGGGAAAATATTAATATTAATTAAACTCTGATAGTGCATTTTTAGTTTTAGTTAAACTTATTAATGTCAATGTCTTGAAGTAGCTGTTGTCAAATATTTTTCCATTTTGTATGAATTTTGAACTATTTCATGTGCGATAACATGTTTGGTTCTGTCATAATGTTTAGATTGAAAACTAGTGCAGCATATTGAAAATTCTGCCCAAAAAATTCCTCCAATTTATTTTAAAGAATTAGAAAATATCTAAGGGAAATTTGTGATGAGTTAAAGCCTATAAATCCAACAGATGCTAGAAAGTATAGCTGATTAATTATAGCAATAGGTGAATGTGTATCATTTCTTGTAAATCTTGAGCAGGGTTGTGAATATTTGTTGATATTCAAGTTGTTACAAAACTTACGTAGTCCTATTTTAAGTGTTGAACATTTGTTAAAAATGTAGGGTAATTTGTGTCAACCATGCAAAATTTATGTGATTCACTACTCTTTTTGTAATGTATTTTGTGTGTTTGAGCGTTACCATTTTCAAGACTTATTGATGTAACAATGTATTTATTTTTAAAATGTGCTTTATCCAAAATCACGAACACAAAAAATAGGGGTGTCTCTACTCAATCAATGCAAGCTCACAAAACAGGCACTCGGATTTAACTGAATTCTTCATTCACTGGAGATGATCGAGTCTCCTACTAGGAGTCTCTTGCCTTTTTAAGCTCAAGCATCAAATATATTTAAACTAGTTTTTTACACCATGCAATGCAAGAGGAGAAAATCATATAAAAAAATATGAGGATTTATAATATAGTGAGCTTAGTTACTGAGTAACAACACATTTAATAGTAAATATCAATATCATATTAGACATACATCAATGTTGTCTATCAACATTTAATTATCTAATTATTGAGAAATAATGAACAAATATGAGTATAGATGAAGTTATTCTATAATCATTTGAAGATCCATTATTTCCTTGCAGAGATACAAAATATGTATATGTACATATAGCATAAAAGAAAATGCTTAATACTTGCATGATGGCCATACTTGTAAGTTTCAATCGTAAAAGGCATATGCCAAAAAATGTTTCAAAGGCAGTGCCATGGCCAACACCATATGAGACTTTGACATCATTATCATAAAGAGATTAGGTAAATCAACTATTTGTCATACCAGCTTCATAACACTCAATTTAATTAGTTGAGTTGAAGTTGTCATTCATATTTTTATAATCAATTTTTTTTTTTAATTTTGTTTTTCATCAAGACATTTTGGGACTTAACAATCCTTAAAACATACTCAATACCCATCTTTTTCGCTCAACAACTTAAAAACTGAGAAAATAAAATAGTACACCTCAACATATTTGGCAACCAGGTAGTTTACACAATTAATATCGTTCTTTGTTGAAATTCCATAAATATTGATCTTTTTTCGTTGCTATTGATCCAAAAATGTAGAGATAACCTTATAATTGCAGTCACATTGTCTTGTCCAAAAATAAACATAAAAAATCAGTCTTTTTTTTTAATATTAACCCACATCTCTATTGCCCAAAAATCAACAAAAGATCATGAACATCGTGATAAGATTTTTTTTTCTTTCAATTTCAAGTGTCACTGCTTCACTAATAAGCTTTAAGAAATAGATAAAATAAGTGAAGACTTGAACCATTTGTTAAAGTTAGAAACACTGAAGGAATCCAAAGTATTTGAAAGTAAAATGAGTATCCCAACAATTCTACCAAAAGTAAATTATTTGAAAATACTGAATATTTCAATAATAGGTAAAATTCCGCCCCAAAAATAATATTTTCCTTAAAAAAACATACATGAACCCAAAAAAAAATAAATGGCATAATAAATAATAATACTTTAATATTATTAGGATTGATCAGTTTCATACTCTAATTTGTATGCATCCTAAGTGGATGTTTAATACACATGCAGACAAATTCAATGAGGATTTTCTTTCTCTCGTCCAAAGTTATATTTAAATGCTAAAAATAACAAAAATCAATTGTTCAAATGTATATGAGCAAATGTATGTGAAATTTGTGAGGTATTTAGGTGTGAGGTTTGTAATCTGGCCCATAAAAAATTTGTTGTTTGGCCCAATGTTTAAAACATGTCTGATTATTTTATTAATTAATTTATACACTAGAATTGCTAAAAAGTACAATAGCAATAAAAACACTTGTTATGGTGTTGATGACTTAAAATATTTGAGGGTAGTTGAGGTGTCTAATATTAAAGATTAAATTATATCACATATAATTGAACATCTATATCAATAGATTAAATTATATGGGTCATTTTATTGTCGTTAACTGCTGCACATCAATGGGCCACGTTGCCACGCTTGATTAGGAAGACTTTTGTTACAAGGAGTCGGTCCTTTTAGTAATCATCGACCTTTATACCACTTGTTAGGGTGTTCAGATGAGCTCAGAAGTATCAAAAAAACAAATGTTCCAAGATCACAAGAGACATTGACAAGACACATGCTCCTAGTCGATGTGAGACTAATCACTCACACTTGAATTTCAACAATTTCCCTCTCAAGTGTGAATCGTCTACATAACTAGATTCGATCTACTCTCGCTCCCCCACAAAGCCGAACTATATATCTTTTACCACTTGTTGAGTTTTTATTGTGCGTGTTTCCATTGTATTATTGATATTTTGTATATGATGTTGAGAACGCAAGAGCCAAGAAAAACAGAAAGAAGGATTGAGAAGGAAGGAAGAAGAAGAAGAAGACAACATTTTATCGTAGCTTAATGCAACTTTCACTTACATCTACACTAAGATAGCCTTCTATTCATTGCTCAATTACATGAAAAATACAAGAATTTTCAGACTTGTGTGTGATCACACTTTTCCCTCAATCCCACTTAGGGATGACAACATAACACGCACTCCCAGGTACCCACCTGAACCCGTTTTGATTTGGATGGGGAAATCCATTTTGATTAACTGTGGGTGTGAGTATGTGTTTTCCCCGAAATTAAAATTCGAGGGTGGGGACGGGTTTGGGGGTGTTGATATTCACCCCGCACCCGAACCCGCTCCGTTAGTAATATTATTGTAATTTTTAAATTTTATATACATGTACATATTGAATATACTACATATTTTTTTAAATATTAAAAATTATAATCTCATCTCTATATAAAATATTTTTTAATTTTATTACTGCATAATAATAATTATAATATATATGATTTTAAATTTATAATTTTATATATATGAATGAGCGTGGGTGTGGGTGTGGAAATCCGAACCACTTGCGGGCGGGAATGAGTGTCTAAATTTTACATCCGCTAAAAAACGGGAGCGGGTGCGAATTTTCTCCAATTAGTCGGGTGTGGGGGTGGAGGGGGCAAAATCCGCCTTCGACCCGCATCGTTGCCATGCCTAATCCCACTTGTTTTCTCTCTTTCATCAACGCAACACTTTCTCTAATATTTTTTCTATATCTAAAAATAGAACCAAACTAACACTTATATAGCAACTAAAACTCTTTCCCAAAGTTAGTTAACCAACAACTTTCCTAACTAACTTAAAAAGATTTTGTTACAATCTAAAGGAAAAAAAAGGGTGCTATCACATAGCTTACAAAATTGGACAATTTCTAACTAACTTAGAGACTGCATTGAAGATCCAAAAAGATAGAGAATTGTGATAGTTAATATTGGATTCAAGTATAAATGATTAAGTTCTACATTGACTAAAAACACATTAAATATATAAGAGTGATTGTCCATATACCTAATGTCTCAAGATTTTAAGATGAAATGTGATGTCAAAATTTCTTAAAAATCTAAACATTTAATCCACCGTTTGTTACCGCACTTCCTCACACTCTCCAATATATGTTGATCGTATTAAAAAAAAATTGGACAACATTATATATTTGTCATTCTAAGTCTAGTAACAAATATTTGCTGCATCGCAACATATTTCATCGTAAGATATTTACTACCTTTATAAATTATGTTGTTACATATAACAATTCGTAGTATTAAACATACAACTCCGCCACGTAACTCTTAACTTTAATACAAGTGTGCTGAATTAATATTGTATATTCGTGACACCACATCAAATCACGATAGTATATATTATTGACACTATTCCAATATTGCAAATCATTTTGTGTGTGTGTAATTTTTAAAAAAAATAATAAAGTCTTAATAATTTGAACTTCAGAATTACTTAAATTCAATCACTTGATTAATTTCACATAAATATCACATATTTGTTTACTCGTAACATAGTCGCTTGGAAGAGGAAAAGGAAAAAAATAAAAAAATAAATATATCGATCTCAAAATCCTTAATCTTGCAATGTAACCATTTTTTTATTCAAAAGTGATATTACACCGGCAAAAATATTGATGTTCTAATAAAATATGAAGTTTTTAATCAAATAAAAAATAAAATATGAACTTTGAGACTTGAGTGTTTGCAGGTGAAAAATTAAAAGCAACAGTAACTTTTTTTTTTTGCCAGTATATATGGTTATTGGATGATTTCAGAATTTATTCAGAGATAATAAAGATTTCCTGAATCCATTCAAGGTCGATCACGTGCATGGACATAACGTGCACTAGTATCTCTATCTCCTTAACGTTTTAATTTTTTTTATACGTTCATTTCAGCAAAAAAAAATGAATAAAAAAAAACTCAGCAATTTATTTATTTATGTATACCTCTCGTTATTCATAAAAAGAATATATTTTTTACACATTTTAAAGAGGTTACATATTGAGAATGTGACATCTCCTCTATTTTTTGAATTTTTGATTTTTAAAAATTAGTAAATTTGATTATAATATAAGCTAATAATAATGTTAATTAGATGATAAAAATGTGCAAAATCATAATATAAATGAGAAAAATATTTGATCAGATTGTTTGAGAGTTTAAAAAATACGAAAATAATTTAGTCTTTTAAATGTGTCAATTTTCCTACAATATATAGACAATTATTTTTGTAATGTACCATAGCCCGACACAATGTGCATCTATTTGGTTGACAATTGTCTTTTTAAAAGTTTACTTTAAATTTGGAAGAAGAGGATTTTAAGAAATTAATAAAATATTGGAAGGTTGGGTAGATAATTGGAGGAGGGGTTAATTTTGATTTTTTAAGGGAAAATATATATTGGTAAAAGTTTCTCATTTCACTTTATAAAATAAAAATAATCGGTAAGAATTAGTTCAATTAACAAAATACATCTATAAATACAAAAAATAAAATTAATAATTAAGTTCTTAAAGAATGTAAAATCTAATTCAAATAAAATGTCATTTTTAACAACCATAAATATGCACACGATAAATGATAAAAAAATGTTAAAAAATAGTTATTATAATGATACAAATATAAATTAATTTTTTTTTGGATATAAAATTCTATAGAAGGTAATAAAAAGTACTTGTTTTGATTTTATAAATGCAGTGAATTTTAGGGCTTTAAAGTAAGTCATAAATATAATGTTTTTCTAATGCAAATATTATAAGAGTGAGTTATAAAACGCCTTATTTATTTGCGATGCAAATTTTTCAAATGTGTTTGTTATAAGGGAATCAATAACTCATTTGAATTTTATTATATATAAATACATGAATGGTAAAAAATTGAATCAATAACAATCTATAATTATGTAAAAACACTATAACTATATTGCAAAAAATAGTTCTTAAGTATATGTTATTTTTGAATTTTGAAAAAGTTTGAAAAAACAATTTATGCCGCCGAAAATATTACTGGGTTGAGTCGCGGACTAGGTCGCTCTCTTTAAGACGTTTCGAGGCACTGCCCAAAAGGTGCAAGGCAGACTATCAACCACGAAGTCTCCAGGATAAAACAACTCAGATCGCTGTTACGGAGTTCTACTGCACCGTAGAAAACCGTTCGAATTACACCCTCAATATGGCAGTCTGACGACTACCACTCGTAATATGGCACGAAGGCCACTCAAGAGAAAGAAGAAGATGAAGAAGTAAGAACGGGGGGAAGAAGAGAGAAAAGCCTCAGAAGCGGAGTGCTTTTGGTGTGATTTTTCAACTGAGGGGAGCCCTCTATTTATAGAGGAATTCCATAACTGGATCAGAGAAATTAGTGGATCCATGAGTGCGCTCCTGTTGACCGTTCCAAACCTTGACCTCAGAAAACGTGTGCTCCAAAACCGCTGGCCACCCAAAACGTGCGCCTTTGACTACCTAAAAGTGCGCTAGGGTTTTTGACTTTGAATAATGACCGGGCAACAGCAGTTACGTGGCACCTAGGGTTAGGGTTTTGATCGGGCAAAAAGGAGAAGACTGGATCAAATCATTAGGTAGATTCGGTGGAGGGTAGTTACGTAATTAACGCAACAATCAGAGATAAAACGCAAACAAGCATTTAATTTAAAAATTAATTAAATAATTTTTTTTTATTTTTCATTTATAAAAAATAATAATAATACACACCAAGACCAAGACCAAGACCAAGCCCAAAGCCTAGGCCCGAGCCGGAGCCGAGCCGGGCCGGGTCGAGCCAGACGGACGGCGGCGGCGCGCGCACGCGTGTGTGGTGGCCAACTTTGCTTGCGTTCTCCCTCCTTCACAAAATTGGAGTACCCCTTGGGACACACCCCAAGGTACATACCTCCACCTTATGTACCCTTCCAAAGTGTGGTATCCTTGGGACTTCTCATATTTTTTCAATTCACAACCACACTAGTTCATTAATGTCACCATTAGTACCAACAATTCTTCCATTAATTTTTCATCATTTCCAACAGTATACATTTCACAAAATAGTTAGTACTATATAGAATAATATAAAATTATCCATGATATTTTTTTTTACCGTAGTGTGTTTGTTAATCGATGCACATCACATAAAATTATTTATTGCACCTTATTTGATATCTCTAAAGACCGGACAAAATAATATAACTTTTATATATATATATATATATATATTATGTTTATGAATGCAAATATTAATAAAAGAGATAGGAGAAAAAAGAATGTAGAGAGAAAAAATAGTTAGTAAAGATAAATGACAGAGAGATAAGAGGGAGGGAGCGAAGAAAGACATCATAAATAAGAGATATAAGAGTGAGAGATGTGGACACATAAAAACGTAGATAGAGAGATGAAAGAGTAGAGATACATCAATGTAGAAAGAGACAAAAAAAAAGAGAAAAGAAAAAGAGTGATGATAATTTTTTAATAAAAAAAAATATTCTGGCATTTGTGATCACTTATATTGAGATAAAAAGTTGTCCATGATCCCATTTTAAATAAGACAGGGAATGATTAAAGATGGAAAAACTTTCACATTTATTCTCTTACCCCCATTTTATACAAACTACCTAATTTTTCTTTTATTTTTTTTTTCAAAAAAAATAATTAATTTTCTAACCCACTAAATTCAATTTGGGTCTTGAAAAAATTAATTCTTTTTTTTTTTTCGGAACACACGTATTTTAGAAAATTTAAACTATGTGTACTGAATTTTTTTCTTCTTCAAGTTTTCTGGTACGCAAATGTGTTTATGAAAATTGAATTGTGTATTGAAAAACTTTTACAAATGTGTTTTACAAAATTTGAACTTTTTGTACCAGAATTTTTTTCCAAGTTTTCCAGTACATAAATGTGTTTTAGAAAATCAAATTTTGTGTATCGGATAACTTATTTTCAAGTTTTCTGGTACACAAATGTGTTTTAAAAAATTTGACATTTGTGTACCAAAATTTTTTTTCGAAATGCATGTGTTCCAGAAAACTTTGTGTTTTATATATTTTTTTCTTTCAAGTTTTTCATAACACAAATATATACTAAAAAAACATAAAGTCCATTTTTTTCAAAGAAAAAAGAAAACAATAAAATTGAATTTTTATTAAAATGTGAGAATGAGAGTATAAATTTGAAGATATAGAGTAAAATTTTCAAAAATTGTTATATATAGACAATATACTACATGCTCAAAACTAAATTTGAAGTAAAACCTCTTGTAAATTGAAGGAGATCAATACAATATTATTCAAGTGTATCTTTCTGGGTCCTAAATGTCTAAATCTATGATTTAAGTTTTTTAAAGTATGTATTTCACTTAAAAAAAAATCATTTTATTTATTTTTTAAAAATATTTTTACTATGAGAAATATTGTATTTGTTAATCATAATAAAAATAATACATTTTATTTACTTATAAACAATTATTTCTATATATAATACATAATATTTATTTAATTACTAGCTAATTCAATTGATAAATATCAATAATATCAAATTAAACGTGTTGGTCTAAGTTTAAACTCGAAACCTTACAAATACATATAAATTTTAAGCAATAATTACAACTCAGTCTATCGACAAAAAAAAAATTTAATTAATGTAGTTTTTTATTTTTATTCATGTGAATAGTTAATTTGTAAATTAATTATTGATATTCCATATTTGAAGTATTCAAACCTCTAATCCACTTTTCAATTTTTGTAATTATACCACTAATAATAACCACGCGTTGTTGGATCCATATTAATTATTTTTGCTGTGAAGATTCCTATTATACCCTAATGATACGTATATAATATAATAATTTTAATTATGAGTTAACCAAAGGTTATTATCGTAGTTTAATCAAAACAACAAGGGTACATGAACCCATGAAAAAAAATTTAAATAAGTTAATTTAAAAAGTGATTTTGTCAAAGGTTTTCAAAACCCTCACACACTCTGTCGCTGCTTCTTCTTCTCAAAGCCGCTTTTCTGTTTTTCTTTCTTTCTTTAGATTTCTAAGAACCCTAATTCCCCAACCGTAACCGACCCCTTTTGATTTTCTTCACTGATTTATCATAAAGTTTTGTTTTTTAACGTTTAGGTTATTGTTTTCTCTTCTGGGTACCCTTTGGTTTTCGCTGAAATGGTCCCTTCTTCAAGAACAGAAGGTGGAACTGGAACCCACTTGTTGTCTGCTAAAGTCCGTAAAACTATTCAATCTATTAAGGAAATCGTTGGGAATCATTCTGATGCTGATATCTATGTTGCCCTTAAGGAAACAAACATGGATCCTAATGAAACCACTCAGAAATTGCTTAACCAAGGTTGGTTCTTTGTGGGGTCACACTGCTTTTTTTTTATTGAACCCTACTATTTTTTTTTGGATTTTTAATTTGTTTTGCAAATTTTGTTTGTTTATTTTTTGATTTTGGGTTAATGAGGGTTATTTGTTTGATGTTGCCAATTGTTTGATGGAGTAATAAAGTAATAATTAGCTTGATTTTGAAATTAGTCATTGACATTGTATGGTGTAATGTAAATATTTTAAATGTAACCACTTTCATTACACGGTCATATAGTTAGATATTGAGTTTGAATGCACATTGCTATGCTATGCAATGAGTAAGTGGTGGTGTAATGAGTTTAAATCATTTTAGACTTCAAATTAGCTTGAAAAAAATATTATGCAATGGAAATTTGTATTCTCCTAATGTGCATTTTGTTTTGTTATTTAGATCCATTCCATGAGGTGAAGAGAAGGAGAGACCGAAAGAAGGAGGTATTGCGACTTGTTTACTTTTTCTTGATGGTTTATTGGATTCTTAGTAACACATTAAACAGTTGTGGTTTTCTTATAAGTAATTTAATAATGATTATCTCCTATTGCAGAATCAGAATGTTGGGAATAGAGGTTTGGGTGAACCAAGGAGGCATTCTGAGAATGGCGGTCAAGGAATGCAATTCCACAACCCATCTGAACATAATGTTGGGAACAAGGGTTCGGGTGAACCAAGAAGGCATACTGAAAATGGTGGTCAAGGAATGCATTTCCATACTCCTGCTGAACATAATGTTCGAAGAACAAACTATTCTCGGAATCCTATACCTAGTAATATTCTTATCTTGCGCCCATATTAATGGTTTAAAGGATGATGTTCTAATTAGCATCATCGTCTGCTTAAGTATCTATTTACTTGTAGAGTGTTAATGCAAATGTTAAATCTTTTGGATGAGTTTCAATTCCTGATAAATTTCTTAATAGTGCTGATTATCATATCTATAAAATTTTAACCTGATAGTCACTAACAGAACCTGGGCATCGAGCAAAAACCCTATACTATTTAGCATTTTGGTTTCACCTTGTAGTTGTGATATTCTTGCTCGTTTATACTATTTATTTATTTATGTTTAAGAGAGAGGCTGTTTGTTTTGTTAAATTTACCAAACCAATTTATCGATGATATTTTAGTTATCTGATTATCATGAAACACAAATTTACTTCAGATGACTAATTTGTAGTTTTCTGTAGCATATCTTCATTAGGTTAGGTTTTTGTTAGGAACCTAGAGAAATTGAAATTAAAGAAAAATATAGAAAGAATAAGAAGAATAAAAAATGAACAGAAAATGGAGAATAGAGTTCTTTAGAACCTTCACAAAGAATCTCCCCTTTCACTCAAACGTTTTGAATGAATCCCCCTAAAATGTTCTCCATTTTATGCCCTTCTAATTAACTAACTAACTGAACAAATGAACTGATAGACTAACAAAGTAGTTGTCTTTATTTTGTTGTAACGATGTATATCCTACAATGTGTGCCCTCATAAAATCCACATTACATCGAGAAAGGTGTTCACATTGATCATCTCCTGTCATGCCTTTTCGCTCCTTGAAATTAGACTATCTCCCCATCGTATGCTGTTTGTTCACCTCCTACAAAGATTTTCAGCCTTGTACTTTCTTTCTCGACAGTAGTGCAAGGGGCCAAATAGCGGCTGGTAGTGTGAACATTTTCTTTTATCCGTGTCTCATGAATTCTCCTTGTACGGAAGCTGTTGAACTCCTAAGTTTAGTGATGTTAGATTGAGGCAGATAGAGTGACCTTGTAGCAGCTCCCTTTTTGTTTCTGCCCTTATTTGAATGGTAGGTTGGTTCCAAAGTGCTCCTGAATGACCTAATGATGAATGTTGCTGAATTGAGCAAGTTGAGCCTGCTGGATTAGTGACAACTCTTCTTTTACTGCCCTCACTAAATTCACCACTTTATAGCTCTCGTTGCAACCCTTCCAAGACACATCCAAACAGTCGATCCTTTGATGTTGTTGATGCTTTCCCTCACTAAACCCAAGTTTGGCACAAGGGTGATCATTGTTCGTAAAGTTTCACAAATTTCTTCAACCAATCGCCCGAATCAAAACTGAAGTTAGCCCTTCCTAATTTAATTAAGGGTTCCTTTTTTGCAAGAAATGAACTAGTGTACTGCTGTCCGTTCTATGCTAATGAACACTGGTTTAACTTTCTCGTCGGGTTTAATTTGTCGTACCTGAGTTTCTGCATCAAATGACCTAGTAAGATCATGATATCACCTACTGCCGTTCAGTTTTGGTCGTGATCTTGTCTCATCTTGATCTTGTACAATTTTGACCCTTAATCTTGCCTTTGTCAGTTTTTCCAAGTGAGATTCCATATTCACCCTAGTTATGATTTGAAAGGTTGGACTTGTTAGGAACCTTGAGAAATTGTAGTTATATAGACGTTGAAAGAATCAAAGGATGTATTATTAGATATCAAATAGAAAATGGAGAATATAATTCTCCCCAAGGGTTTACCCCTTTACAAAGAATCACTCTTTTCCCTCAAAACTAAATGAACTAGGGACTATCAAATATACTAAATGAATGCCCCTAATCTGATTTCCTTTCTCCCTTTTTTGTTGAATTTAATCCCTTAGAAGTAACAACTACCTGATCTTATTAATGAACTAATTAACAGAAAGTTGTTGTCTATCCTAATTTTGCAACATCCTAACAATTTCCAAGTAATTAAATGAATAAGTTCTTCTGAGTATGTTTTCTAACAGTTAAATAGATTAGTTGGTTTGAATTGTTTGATTGTTTGCATTATTATATGTATGCTGATATTTATTCATGCTAACATTTCAGGCTTCAGCAGAGAGTTTCGTGTTGTCAGAGACAACAGAGTAAACCATATATATAAAGAAGTAAAGCCTCCTTTGCTTCAACGCTCAACATCCACCACTGAGAAATTACCTATAAACACTTCTTATAAGAGGTATGCTCTGATCTTCATATTTTTACTTGGTTTGGTAGAGGCTTGGTTGATTGCGCTTTGCATATCTAGTGTCTGCAGTTGATTCTTTTATGAGACCTAATAGATAGATTTGGGATAGATTCTGCTGCTATACTAGAGTTGACCGAAAAGTATGTATGCCTGAGTTTTGAATGCAGTTCTATTGTATGTATGTCTCAAGGATCATTTTTGATTTGTTTTCAGGTCATTGTGTAACAAAACTTTGACCCTGTTTGGATAAACAACTTAATTAAGCGCTTATAACATAAGTGCTTATCATATAATTGCTTTTGCAAAAACTATTTCTATGACAATATATAATAAACTCCAATTATTTTCGTATAAACTATCAACTGTTTTCATAAGCTATCCTTGAGAGCTTTTGGAAATTAGGTGAAAACAACCTATGAACATATTGTAAGTTTCACCAGTGCTTATGCCAATAGATAAGCCCAAATAAGCCAATCCAAACAGATCCTTTGTTTATAAATTCTGTGTTTTCTTTGTTCCAGCTCGTCAGCAGCTTCTACCAATCAAAAGTCATCTGGTGCTAGAAATCACCAGGCTCCTAATGGTCCTTCTGTTTCACATGCTAGACAGTCAAAAGATGCCGCTACAAATGTTGGTGACAAAAAAACTACATCTGAGGACAAGCAAGGCACCACATCGAATTCATCAGCACGTGTGCAACCAACTAAGCCTAACAACAGCCATCAAAGTTCTTCGACAGCGGCTTCAACCAGTTCTGTAGTGGGAGTGTATTCCTCTTCAACAGATCCAGTTCATGTTCCCTCTCCTGACTCCAGATCATCGGGTGTTGTTGGAGCCATTAGGCGTGAAGTTGGGGTTGTTGGTGTTCGGCGACAGTCTTCATCTGACCACAAACCAAAACAATTGTTTGCCCCTAGTAGTTCTCATGCTAATTCTGTTATTGGAAAAGATGGTACATCTGCTGATTCACTTCAATCAGTTGGTGCCGTCTCAAAGACTGAACAACTTAGTCAAACTGCTGCCACTGAGCCCTCATTCCCCGGCATGTCTGTCGGCAGACCGTCGTTGAACAATCAGTATAATAATAGGCCGCATCAACAACTTGTCGGACATCAGAGGGGTATATCTTTGAACATACTTCCAACAAGGATTTTATTTTTGGGCAGATTTTTGTTTAAAAAAATTATTTTTTGTTGGATGTTTTGTTTCATGCCTTGAAATTTGATGAGTTCTTCTGTTGCAGTCTCCCAGCATAATAAAGAGTGGAAGCCGAAATCAAGCCAGAAGACAAACAGCAATGGTCCTGGAGTGATTGGAACACCCAAAAAAACTGTTTCGTCTCCAGCTGAACATTCTAAAGATATAGAATCAGATACTGCACAGCTTCAAGATAAACTTTCACAACTTAACGTATACGAGAACCAAAATGTGATCATAGCACAACATATTCGTGTTCCAGAGATCGATCGCCGCCGGCTGACCTTTGGTACCATTGGTGTTGGGACAGAACTTGATTCTTTGAGGCATCAATCTCAATATCAATTAGTAGGAGCAACTGAAAACTCCAATGACGAAGCGACTACGAGGTTGGCTTTCTTGTTTTGCTTGCTGTTTGAATTTTATTCTTAAATACGAGTTTTCTTTGAAGTTGTTCTCTTTTCAGTAGAGATGTTTTCATTTAGTGTGTAGAGAATATTTCTTCAGTGATAATATGTTATGTTTATAAAAGGTGAGTGAGTAAAGACCTCATTGTTAATGATATGCCTTTTCCGTAACCTTGTGATCTTATTGAACTTTTGATGTCAGCTTGACAGTACCTGCTTCAGAGTTGTCCACTGATGATGTTTCTGGGAGCAAACCGGTGGATTTACGGGATGACCACATCAGAAGTACCGAGTCTGATTCTCCAGCATCTGGTTCTGCTTCTGAGCAACAGTTGCCTGATAACAAAGAATCTTCAAGCCCTCAGAATCTGGAAAATTATGCCAATATTCGATTGGTAAGTGATGCAAGTCCGTCCTATGCGCCTTCAGCGGCACAACAGCAAGATTCTCATGATATGCCTGGCTTCTCGGTAAGCGATCACTTTTTTGGTGGTTGTGCGTACATGTGTGGTCTGTTTGTGTGTCTGCATGTTGGTGCTTTTGCCCTTCAAAATTAGGAAATTAATATTAGGCGTTCTTCTGGCATATTGAGGGAAAAAATTGAAATTTTTAGTGTTCTTCTGTTTATTGAATTTGATATATTTATACGTATCTGTTTTGCATTTTAATGTTTCTTTGTTCTCACAATTATGTTTTCAAACAGGCTTACGACCCTCCCTCTGGTTATGATATTCCTTATTTCAGACCTTCCATGGATGAAACTGTACGAGGACAGGTTCTTTCACCACCTCAGGAGGTATAATAATTTGATTCACACATAATGAAGTATTTGAAGTCATTTAATTGCTTACTTGTAATGGAATTTATGCAATTATATGAGGAGACTTATTTTCTTGATAAAACATGTATTTAGTGTTCTGTTCAATGTTTAATATATGATAATAATTTAACAAGACTAGAAATAAGGTAAAAATAATGGAACCAAAGTGCGTAAAATAGAGCGGACCATTCCATCTTGTTCTGATCATATTCCAAATTTCATCTTAATCAGTATACTTGTTTAAACATATTTTGGCCAATGCAGGTTATGAACTCGCATGTTGCCAACGGTGTTCCGACATCCACAATTTCCATGGTGCAACAACAGCAACCTCCCGTCGCCCAAATGTATCCACAAGTTCACCTTTCACATTTCGCTAACCTTATGCCCTATCGTCAGTTTCTGTCGCCAGTCTACGGACCACCAATGGCCGTGCCTGGATACTCAAACAATCCTCCCTATCCTCATCCGACAAACGGCAACAGTTATGTGTTGATGCCTGGAGGTGGTTCCCATCTTAACGCCAACAGCCTTAAATACGGAGTTCAGCAGTTCAAGCCTGTTCCTGCTGGAAGTCCTACTGGGTTTGGAAACTTTGCCAATCCAACTGCCTATGCCATGTTAGCTCCAGGTGTGGTTGGCGGTGCATCGGCTTTAGAAGATTCATCTCGAGTCAAGTACAAAGATAATCTTTATGTTCCAAATCCTCAGGTATTGTGCTTGTGCAGAAGATTTTTTTTTTTCTAACAAATATGTCAGCAAACAAATTTTATTGGTAAAGCTTGATCATCATGTTTTCATTAATATATCCATTACTATATTAATTAAGGGTCTGTTTGGTGTTTATTTACTATAATGAAAATAACTTATTTTGGTATAAAAAACATCATCTATCGAAAAATAATTTATAAGATAAGCTACTCAAAAAGCTTCTCATTTGAAGCAGCTTTCTGATTTTTTTATAAAATTATTTTTATAAAAAAAGTCTGTAACAAACAAAAGAAAACTCTTAAAATGAATTATGTTTTTAACAAACGGGCCCTAAGGAATCATCTTTGGTGTTCACATTTATCTTCTTTCAATTCACAGGGTGAGACATCAGAAATATGGTTACAGAATCCAAGGGATCTTCCTGGCATGCAATCTACTCAATACTACAACATGCCCGGACAATCGCCTCACGCCACTCCGTTCATGCCATCACACACCGGTCACGCTTCTTTCAACGCAGCTGCAGCTCAATCTTCTCACATGCAGTTCCCTGGTATGTATCAACATCCTTCACAACAAGCTCCTATGGCTAGTCCTCATCATTTAGGACCGGCAATGGGCAATAACGTCGGTGTCGGTGTCGGAGTTGCTGCAGCTGCTCCTGGAGCACAGGTTGGTGCATATCAGCAACCTCAATTGGGTCACCTCAATTGGACAACAAATTTCTAAAGAGAGGGGGTGTTAAAAGAAAAAAAGCTGAATTTTATTAACCCATTTGTGTACTAGGGACTGAAGTAGATATAGAGAAACCGCAGTTTTTTTTTATGTGAAATGAATATCTTATCTTTTTTTATTTTATTTTATTTTTATCACAAATGCATTGAGCCATCAAATTATTTTATCAGTCTCTTGTTTTGCAGTATTTTAGGGAATTATTCTGAGTTTTGACTGGAAAAAAGTTAAATCTCAAGTGATTCCTAATGCCTTTCTATGTTGTTTTAATAAAGCATCTGGTGATAACAATCTCCCTAAGTCACTAATAATTAAATTTTCATGCTAATTTAAAATGAAATATACATGATAATGTCACATAGATTCAAAATTTGCAACATGGATCCATTTTTTAAATTGAAATATATAAAAGGAGGAGTATCTATAGATATATTTTTGTTGGTTAAGAGCATTTCTAATGACTATGGTTTTACTCATTAAGCAATAATATTAAACAAGTACCTATTGGAGGCGTTAAATTTGAGGGATTGAATATACTCATTAGTTCAAAACATTAATGTTTTTAGTTTTTTATAGTGATATTCGTTAGTTCTAGTTGTAATAAATTGAGAGTGTGAACATTATTAAAAGTATGAATTGTTGAGTTAGTGTATTTTATTGGTAGATACTAATTATAAATGGTACTGCAATTAAATATCATTTATTTTGATTAAAGAAATTAATACACATCGTATATATGCGCATGCACGGATTTTTTTAAACTAATTTTTAATGATTAAGTATCATTTGAGGAGCATCACAAAGTTTTGAATTATGGCATGTTTGATATATAATTTTTTTTATGTATTGATTTAAAAACATATTTTAAGGAGTTTATAAGTTATTTAAATTATTTTATGAACGTCAATTTTTTTTTTGTCTTGAAAGAGTAAAATATAACTGTAATGTCTCGGATTTTAACCCATAATTATATCGGTATTTGGTAGTTGATTTAAGATTGTTAGTTGATTTAAGACTTATGAAAACGCCAATTTATTTTTTATTAGTGTATATAAACACTAACATTAAAGTATTTATGCCCTTAAAAAATGTATTTATGCCGAAAATAATTTTTCTAAAATGTCTCATTAGGCTAAAATATTTTTTTTCCTTAAACAGTTTCATTCTGTCAAAGAATTGTTAAACGTCGTTAATTAGTTTTAACAAAACATTGTATTTCTCAACAATCACATTCCCTCCTTTTTCTAAAGCAGGGGAAAGAATAAAAAAAAGCAAAAAACAGGAATGAATTATACACTTTTGTTATTCTTAGCTGAAAACAAAAAGAGAGTGTAGGCAGATTCACTTTAAATTTTGTATACATGAAATAGTTCATTCCTAGGGATTGATGTACTCTTTTTCTTTTGTATTAATAAAAAATAAATAAAAATTATATGTCACCCTTTTGATCAAAAAAATCTGAATCTTCATGTCATGTTCATTCCAACTATAGGGACAAGTACCCTTCTTTTTAGAGTTTTAGAGCCTCTTTTTATGTATCACATCCCAAAGGACTAGTGCACGTTCAGGTGCTGACTACTCAAACAAGTGGCTTGCTATTCTTCCAAATAATTCTTCCAGGTTGTTCCCTAGCTAGGCTTTTAATTTTCTCTTTTATTATTATTCCTCAAAGAATCTTCTATTTAAAAAATTAAAAAAATTACTCATCCACTTTATATTTGTTCGTCCATCTTTAAATATATTATCGAAAATTAAAATTCGATTAGTTTAATTTTATACTGTCAAAATTTTTGATTCAATAGATAAAAAAAAAACATAAAATGAATACAATTGAATTTTAATTATCGATATCGACGCATCAATCATGTTTTTTCTATATTTCATGTAATATTAAGATTTGTAATGTAATTAAAACTGAATTGCAATTTATTATTATTTTTAATTTAATATCATGTGAAACATATTCTTTGAAAAATTTCACCAATATTCTTTTCTGGACTCAGTTATAAATAATTTTACTCATTCTAAGAAGATATTTGTGAATCTTATGTAAAAGTGGTGATAAAAAGTAGTGGTATTTAAGTGTATTTAGAAAATATTAAAATTACAATGAATTAAAAATTATACAATATAATTTTTAAGAAATATGGTGTAACTCTAAATTCACGGTGGTTGTGCACCTCCCAACCAATCATATGCTCAGAAAAAATTGTCTAAGAGGAGGAAAAAAAAATATTTTTGATGAATCTAATTAATTAAAAAAAATACTTCAAGGCTAATATAGTATTATTGATTAATATAATTAATTTTATATGGAAGTTAAATTTTGAAGAAAAAATCATCAAAATTGTAAAGTCGAAATCGACAATATATCACATTCTAATAGAATATACCACAAAATAGGGTCTCCATAGTGTAATTATAAAATCTCTTTTTTGTTCATAGCTTATCTTTTTGTTCATAATAATCAGCAACTAATTATGAGTGTTTTAGTCACAAACATGTCTTAATCTTGTTAGGTAAATTTTTAGGGCTTCTAATGTAGGGTTTAAACCTAAGCTATATCAAAGTTTTGTCCTTCTAACTAAACTATGTATGCTGATGATAACAAAAAGTAATCTAAGATTAATAATTTAGCATAGGCTTTTAATTTGCAAAACCCATTTGTGGGCTAATAGATATCCAATTAAGAAGCATGAAATTTTGAATGATTTAGAATCATTTTATATGAAAATCGTGCAGCAATTAGTTAAATGGATAGGCATAAGTGGTTTGTATTGAGGAAACGATCAAAATGGGCCAAAGCAATATATTGTTTTGATTGAAGCAAAGGTTGTGGGGGTGGCCCACAATTTGAAACCAAGTTAGAGAAATGATGGAGGCATGTAAAATGGCTACCAACCAACCTTTGCATAGTGTTTTGTAGTGTGGAGAGGTGTCACTTGAGGTTGATGCATCTCTTTCTTTTTCAAAAAGGGAATATAATTATTCCAATTTCACACCCCCCTTCTTGTAGAAAATATTCCAATCTCAATTATGAGTAAAATTAATTAAAAAATAATAGTTAATTTCATTTTATTTTCTTGACATAATAAAAAATAATTATATTTATGAACTATCTCCTTTTTTTTATTTAATTTTGTATGAGAGTTTAATTTATTGAACGATCTTCCGTGAATCATAATATTAAATATATGACCAACTTATTTAAATTTTATTTATATTATAAATCATTACATACAATTTATTTTTTAATTATAAGACTATATTCAACTTAAAAATGTTAACAACACATTTTCATAGCAAGTGTTGTAACTCTTTCCCATGTGTGTGTTGTTCTATTTTTAGCAATTTCGTCGTGGGTATCAAACAAGTATCTTAAAAGTAACCAATGGAAACGAATTTGGAATATATGAAAATGAACTTTATATTTGACATAGTTGTCTATCATATGCTTTATATGAATACTCGACAATTACCACCCAACTAGAGGGAAAATTAACGGTTCATATCAATCAAGATAAATATATTTTTTTTTATATATTTATCTAAATTTTAGATCAAATATTCATCACTAAAAAAACAGAAAAAAGTTATTTAAATCAAATATTATAATTTTGATATTTTTATTTCACATTTCTAAATTACGTACTTTGCATAATTCATGAGTTTTATGAGGAACTGATCATTAGCAAGATCTTGAATCTCTTCTAGCAAATACTGTTAAAAAATACTTATATTTTTGGGTAAACTACATAATTAATCTTGTTTTCTTTTTTTTTTTTTTTATTAAAAAAAATATAGCAATCTTGCATAATTTGACATTACCTTTTTTATTTCAACTTAAGGGGAACGGCCTCCTCGTGTCTTCCCTTTGCGTTTGAAAGACAAAGTGTGTTTAACGTGGGTCTATTGGTTCCATAACTACAAAGATGTTTCAGACAATAGCTATTCTTCCATAATATGCTAAAAACAAGTTTTGGAAAGGCAAAAATAAACGCATTATGTGAAATGACATCTTTCATATTGTGCTAGACATTATTATCATAATAATGTAAGACATCTACGGTGCTCAAAATAGTTTTACGATGACAACTAACATAAACTATTGATTGTATAGTTATTTTATGATAATAATTACAATTGTGTAGTGAGATGATAAAATCAATCATTCTAATTAATTGTCTGAGTAAAATTAGTTTACACAAACATCCAAAGTCGATTATTGAACTATGCATTCAATTAAATATTACATGCTCCCCAATTGTTGAGGGGTCTTTTTATTTTATTTTATTTATAATATAATAAAATAAGAGTGAATTTTTAATTTTTTTATTAGAAAAGTATGACCTTTCAAGTTTAATCCCTAATTTTTATTTTTATTTTTATTTTTAGTCTATATTTTAATTTTATAGGAATTTTTTTAGAGATTAAAAATATCCGTTTCTTAAAAAAAAATTCAAAATAGGGACTAAAATTGAATAAAAAAATTTAGAGACTAAAATGTCGAATTTTTTTTTATAAAGATTAAAAATAAAATGTTACAGGAACTAAAATTTCATTTATCATTTTTTGAATTATTAAAATTGTATTTTTTTTTTTTTTATTAAAAATCCAAATTTTGAGATTAAAAATGAAATTCCACTAGTCTTCTAACATCATTGTACTTTTTCTCATAATAATGTAATAGTATATAACATAATAAAGGATCATAATGGGTTTTATGGCTAACTACGTAGCTAACTAACATAATTATAACTTCATAACGGTTTGATACTAAAGCATATTTATAAATCAAGTAGAAGTAGTAGTGTGTCTATTCAAGAACGGGGTGATATTTGTGAAGACTAAACGTATATCCACAAACTCTAATACGTTCTTAGGGATGGATGATGACAATTGAAACATGGGGCACATTTCATATCACTTTTTCTTAATTGGAGGTCTATATATATAGACCATGCATGTCGATATGTGGTTTGTGACTGGGTTTTGGGTCCCCATATTGGTTATTGGCTATGATCTAAATGGCATCTTAACCCTCACAATTACTATCTTTAGCTAACATCATCATCTTAAAGCAATCCTCGACACTTTTCATAAGATTATTTTAGATCATCTGTTTTGGTGAATTATAAGGTGTATCATATTTATAAATATTTATAAGTGGTCTACTATATATATTAATATTTAAAAATTATTAGAAATTTTAACGACAATCGATAATATTTTTTATAAGTAATAATTCATAATTCTCTTTGATTTTATGGATAAAACGATGACTTGATTGATATTGATTCAATATGAAATATATATTTATTTTTTATTTTTATTTTTTTGAATCGATATTGTTTTAGTCATTATGTCAGTCATAGAAAAAATAACTATTAATATCTACTTTTAAGAGATAACATTTACGATTATTAGAGTTTTAAATATTTTTTAATTATAGTCCATGCTTATACATGGACTATATTAAAATTTGTTATATATATAGCATATATCTTTTTTTTTATTATAAGAAAATATTCAGAAAAAATCAAATCTCTATTATAGTATGCTTAGCAAAAATGTTGAATATGTAAGATGTATATTAATGTGGATTATTAATTTTTTATCCAACGTGGAACATTGATTATTTATGAATAAATCATTTTTTGAAAATATAATGAAAAGGTCAAAGTTTCATTTTTTTTTTATTAAAAAAATTATTATTCATTTAAATTAGTAGAATATATTGAGAATAACACAAATTTTAAATCTTATTAAAAATTGAAAAGAACATGAATTTACGAACAAATTAAACACTCAGCTTAATAATATAAAACAAGAAAATAGTTAAAAACATAGTTGATTGATGCATAACACATTTGAAGTCTTTCACTTTATATTTAAGCCAAATCATGATAATAATTTTATATTCTCTACAGTTTGAGTCACTCTTATTGATTGAAGATCATGTTATTTCTTGTTTTTCAAATAGGCCAAATTCCACCCAACTAAATAGATATTAACTTTTCACACAATACCCTATATGATAATAATAACAACCAACTAACTAAATTGAAGAGCATGTGATAACCATCATTTGACATAACACACTGAAACTCAAGCCAATGTACAACATAGGTCCATACTTGCCAAAAATGTAACATATATTTTTCTCAAAACCACACCCACACACACAATTGAGAATTACCATGTCGACAAATACCACATCCTAAGTAATATGTAATTTAGAAGTCTCCACACACAAAACACCTTCGGAGGAATAGTCTTATTCCATGTATATAATTTGCCAAAAATAGGTGACATATCACCATTATCATTGACCATTATAACTTTGTAAGCCTTTTTAATGACACATATATCACATTCATGATTCTACTATCACGACATTATTCTGTAAAATAAAGTTACTTTAAATCACTACACTCTACCATTTATTTATATAATGACACATAAAATTAGCATTATCACTTCCCTTACTCACCCACACCACACAACCATTCTCCAAGCCATAATTTTTGACAAACTTTAAACCAACTCAGACATGCAACCCTAATTTTTCTGATCTAAATAAACATTTTACTTAATGAACTTGACGCGTTTATTTACAACCCTAGACACAAATAATTTAAAAGTAATTCAATTTTTGAATTAGCGCTCTGGTGGAATTTTTGATAAGGAAAAGAAATCAGCAATGTAGAGAAAATATATTTCAAGAGTACGCGACGACTCTCCATAGATAAATTACAACTCTTCCACACAGACAATCGGTTTCAAATTCTCTCAATCATAGTGTTCCAAAAATGACAACTGTAAAAGGCTTTCTCCAAAATAAATCAATATATTTAAATGGTAAAGTCCGCATTTTACAATTAAGAACTCTTGCCACATTGTCTAGCCATGACCTAATTATATTCACTCCACAAGAAGACTATTATAAAAATCAATTGATAATCTGACACTAGCTCAGATAAAAGGATATTGACCTTTATGAAGACCAACACTTTTCATCCAACAATAGTTTATTATCTGTAAACTGCAAATGTGAAAGTCTGAAATATATGTTGTCACCCACCAAAAAACCATGATACAAGCCAAGGTTGAAAGAGCTAAGATCACCTTGCTTAAGTTTTCTCCCTATAACAAACTATTTTGTAGGACTCTCATTAATTAGGACGGAAACAAATGAGGAACCAATTTATAGTCCATCACCCACACCACCTCCATTTTGCAAGAAAATTCATTATTGCCATAATTTTATCTCGATAGTTCCAATCCACAAAGTCATAAACCTTCTCGAAGTCCAATTTAAATAATATGAGCTCCTTTATTACTTTTTCACTTCATCTACCATTTCATTTACAATTTTGTAGTGTATGTGATTGAAGGCTTATTCACCTGAATAGAAGCTTGATGCACATGGGTTGGGAGGTGAAGACATGTCTCCTGTTTCCTTCAACTAATTGTTGTCCGAATGCTTTGACTAATATTGTTTGTGAGCATGAGCCAAATTTAATTTTGTATGAATAGTATCATGCTCAAGTTAATTGTGATTTTTCTATTTATAATTTTGGACTTCATCCCTCTTTAACTAAAAAAAACTTACCTTTGGTTAGAAGTTGTTCCATATATGAGTTATAGTTTCACTCAATCAATATATCATTGAACTCTTATGATAATGTAACTCATGTTTGATTAGTTAACTGACCATATCTTTCATTTTAAAGGATGGTAGTATTTTGAAGTGATTACTCATCAATTTAACAATCAATTTCTCATAAATGGTTTATAGTGATTAATGCATACAAGTGACATGATAATAGAATCTCCAATTTGTTTTATAAATGGCAAAATTGTTGCAATTTGAAAATCATTTATTTTAACTATAGTCAAGTACTTCATACGTACTAAATTATTAACTTCTTCTTACAAATGAAACGTGAGAGTTGAGACTCGTGTATCATCATAACATCCCATGATTGTTATATGCATTGTGTATTTAGTTTAGTTAGTTGCTTTTTTATAATTATAATAGAAGACACTTGGTGGAATGTGTTATAATATTAGCATCCTAGCTGGTACGTTTCATTATGAAATATTTTCTTGAGCCTTAAGGGAAGGTAGAAGGAAAGAGATGGTACCAAATGTGTGGCCAAAAAAAGAATTGTATACAAGAACATATCACACATACACACGTTATTTTATTTGTTGTGATGCCTTTTTCAAGCTTATCAACTTAATTAATATCTAACTTTTCATCACTTTCTTTATTATCATTCTCTTGCTCTAGTTAATCCTCTTTTAGTATTTATTCATTTATTTATTATTAGTATACTTGTTCTCTCTCGTCGAAGATAATTATATTCAATGATTAGTTCTTGCGTTAAAAGATGAATTGTTTACAAAAAATCGAATCAAAAGAGTTAGACAAAAGAGTACTTTTGTACATGTTTTCTCTATTTTCAAACCTAACACACTTTTAATAACAATCACTTTTAAAGTTTAAATTTATAATTTTTCAAAAATAAAGTTCAAATACTCTCAAAAACGATTATGAAATATCATTAATATCGTTTTAACATATGTTAAACTTTATATATATTTAAGAAATCTCTTTATAGTATTAATAAATCTCTCATACCTAAACTTCCATAACAAATTCAAATTTGAATACGGACTAAAAAGATATTCATATTTATCAATTAGTCTGGAATAAGATTAATACATATATAATATATGCAAAATAAAAAAAATCTCTTATAGCTTTCTTCTTAGTTTCAAATTTGGCTAACTTTTCTCTCTCTCTTCATAAAGTTTAGGAGAGCCACGAGAGCAATGATTGTGGAAATAAGCACACAATGCTCCCACTAATTCTCTCTCTTTCTTCTTCCTAGATGACTATAGCCCCCACAACTTGAGATGAGGACACGTACAATTTTGACCATTGGAAGTGAACAAGCATTAGTTTGTGTTCCTATTTCTTTTGCAATGTCAATTAAGTGTGCCTTCTATAAGTGACAAGATCAATGGTAGATTACTACTACTAATCTTGCTTATATAATTTATATGCATGCACTTAATATGCTTTGAACTAAACCATTATTATTTCAAGTGACTCCATTTCTATTTTAGAATTTTCTCCTCCTAATAAAAGAATAATAAAACAAAAAAGATATGACAATGAAATGATTATTTTATTTACTAATAGTGAAAGGGCATCTTATTAATTTCTAAAAATAAAATGAAGATGTTGGTGGTTAAATTGAAGCAATAAAATTACTACCAAAAATTATTAGGCATGGCTATTTGATATAAGATCATAGATATAAATAGTTGATTAAAATAGGCTAAAGTTGAACAGCTTTAATTTGAAGGTAGCACGGGTATTAGAATCCAGAAAAATTTAATGTCTTAAAGCCCAAATTTTAGTTATGTAGCCGCATTAGTTGACTGTGCAAATAGGAACATAATTGCAATGTCTCATAAACTCATAATACAGTATAATACCTTTGTTTTTTAGGAGTGCTCCACATGTTCATACTTCTCATTCACATTTATAATCAAGACCTAAGACACTACCCCGGATAAGGATATGGATTGCAAGAGTCAAAACTTTAGAGTCATATATTCAATACATTTTTCATCATCCAATTCACATTATATGATTTAGATTTCAATATCATATTTTAAATTTAATAAAAAAAATTAAAATAAATTTAAAATTTGAATCGTTAAATTTTAATTGAATGACTATAAATGTGTCAACGACATGATTACATGCAATCTGAATTTCTCTTAACACATATAATCGGAGTTGTTCACATCTATTGTGATTTAAATTCAAGTTCATAATTTTATAGCTAATAGATATTCATAAATTTCATAATAAATTCTTAACAATACGAGTGATTTTGACATTATAATAAAATGTGTTACTCTTTTCATTAAAATTTATCTTAGTGAAGTAGTTGACTCTACTGTACTAAAACAACCCTTGTTATATATATATATATATATATATATATATATATTAATTTACATTCAAATTAAGATACATAAATAAATAAATAAAACATTTATTCAGCAGAAGAGGAACCATCTTTTTAGGATCAAAACATTTACAAAACGAAGAGCAAACTAGGGTGTATGGTGTTAGGATCAAAATCTACTTTGCATGGTCCTACAAAACAATACATTCTTTTTTCTTCTTCTTTTTCTTATATAAAGAAAAAGTAAGGATCTAATGTCAATTCATGGGATGAAGGAAAATTTTAGAAGAAGTAGAATAATCAAAATATTAATTAATTTTTATATATATAAGTAAAATTCCAAATCATTATTTGACAGCCTGGCCAACTCAACTCTCTCCCAATCCTTATAAGAACATCCAAAAGAAACAACTCTCCAAAACTCTCTCTCTCTCTCTTAAATCATCCTTTATTCTCTCTTCTTCTCTTAGGCGTGGAATTTGGCTTTCATTACTGTCTCTCTCTAAACCATCAACACTCTTACACACTCCTTGTTTTGGAAAATATAGCCATGGAATTTTTTCTTTCTCATAACATAATCATTTCTTTTTCTTCATATTTTTCACTTTCTCTCTTTCCCTCACACTCTCTCTACTAGTTCTTTTTTTTTGGTACTATTTGAAGCAGACAACAAAGTTCAAGTAATTGATTCCATTCATAATCCTCTGTTTCCTCTGTTTTTTCCTCTGTTTTCTCTGTTTTTCTCTTTCATCTTCATAACTTGTTCTTTTTTTTTCATATAAAAAGAGTACCATACCAATGGAGAAATGGGATAAACCTTCAAGAGATAACAGAAAACAACACCAAAGAGAAAACCCTTCTTTCTCTTCAACACTTCTTGACGTAATCTATCGTTCGATTGACGAAGGACATCATCATAAAACAGAGGAAAAAGAAGAGAAACTCATGCTCTACAAAGAAACAACAACCATGAGGAATCAAAAAAGTGTTGAAGCTGAAAAACCAAACTTTAGAAGAACAAAAAAAGTAGAGAATTGGATGGAGAAAAAGGGTGTTGAGAAAGTTGTAATGGGAAGAAAATCCTTAACAGAATTTGAAACAAGAACAAGAAGCAATAATTCAAAAACACTCTCCATGCATTCAAGTTCATCATCTTCAGAATCAAGTTCAGCTGGTGGATTTTCATCATCAGATTCAGAATCATTCTATGGTTTGCAAAAACCAAAGCCAATTAGAACAAGTGTTTCTGAAAAAACAACAAACATTGATGTTGTTCCATTTCATCATAGTTACAATAAAAGCCATTCTGTTCAAACTCAAAAACCCAAAAATGAAAATGGTTTTGGGAAAACAAAGTCCAAAGCTTTAAGAATTTTATATGGTGATTTGAAAAAATCAAAGCAACCCATTTCACCTGGTGCAAGACTTGCAAGTTTTCTGAATTCACTTTTCACTTCAAGTGGAAATACCAAAAAATCAAAGGTAACATCATCATCAACAACTACTACAACAAAAACTACTACAAATTCTGTTTTGGAGGCTATGCATGATTCAAAATCAGCACAAGCTTCAACATGTTCATCAGTGTCATCATTTTCAAGGTCTTGTTTAAGCAAAACACCTTCTTCAAGATCAGGTGCAAAAAGATCAGTGAGGTTTTGTCCTGTTAGTGTTATAGTGGATGAAGATTGTAGACCTTGTGGACACAAGAACTTGCATGAAGGTGAAAAGGGTTTGGTGGCAAATAATTCTTCAATCTATGATGGAAAGAGAAGAAGTGAGGAACTAAGGTTGCATGTGATGCAAGAAAGTAGAAGGGTTGAAGAGTTAGCTAGAGATTTGTTGAAGAATTATCAGAAAAAAAATGGAATGGATTTTAATATGCAATTTGAAGATGAAGATGATGATAATGATGGAGCTAGTTGTTCTAGTTCTGATTTATTTGAATTGGATAATTTATCAGTAATTGGGATTGAGAGGTATAGAGAGGAATTACCTGTGTATGAAACAACTCATTTCAATCCTAGTAGAGGTATTGCTAATGGTTTCATTATGTAATTTTGAGGGAAAAAAAGGGGTTTACTTTTTAATTAGAGAATTTAATGGTGTGGGGGTTTACATAAGATAATAAGATTTCTCCTTCTTTTATTTTTCTTTCATGTTGTTGTTTTATTAGGTTTGTTTTTAATCTAACTGCCTTTTTTTTTTAATTATATTATAATTTTCCTTTTAATATTCTTGTTGTTGGTGTTGTTGTTTTTTATATTACTCTTCATGGTTTTGTATTTGGTTCTATGATTGAAGTGTGTGCCTCATGCAAAATCAATAAAAAAAGGGAGGCAGAGGAAATTAGATGTCTGCATAAGGAGATTACTATGGTAACTTAAGAGTTTTGTTAGATATAATATCTAACATTCCATTATTTAATGTGATGTTATTTTTTTATATATAATTATTTTAAATTAAATTTTAATTTTAAATTGATTTAGTTTTGAGGTATTGGTATTCAACAAAAAAAAATTTAATGGACCAAAAAATTTACCTTGTGTCCAATAATGTAGTTTGGAGTTTTTCAATTAAGTTTGGTCGATATTAATTTCTAGTTTGTTTTTAAATTAAATTTATTATAAGATTAATTTGGTAGGTGAATGGAAGAGTTACAAAGAATTGATAATGAAAGTGGAATTTTTATCTATTTGTCATTCTAAAATAACTTAATTTAATGAATTTAGATTTAGAGTCATCTGATTTTGATTTAATAACTTGAAAATATGGATTTTTTTAGTGAAATTTTTTGATATTTGAATTTGTTTTAAATTTAAACTTGAATTTGAGGGTTATTAGGGTGTAACATTTGATGAGGATGTTTGTATGAGAAAATGGGAAAAGGAGAAAAGCAAATAAAGAGTGTGAAGAAGACGAAGATGAAGTTGAAAGCAAAGGCAGAATTTCCACACTTGTTCATGGCAAGAGATAAGAGTTATTTTTTTGTTGCTTTCTCTCTCTTATTTGTGGGGGCCTCTTTTGCTTGAAATTAACACTATCTTCTTCATGCATCACATATGCTTGGTAGCAATAGTCAAAAAGTAGCCATGTTAATCTAATGAGATTCCTTTTTATTATTCTTTTGAATTTTGGAAAATGATTGAAGTAAAAAAATAATTTGGAAAATTATTTTACTTGATAGGCTCAAATTTAATCTCTTAAATTAAATGTTTAGTAAAATTATTACTCGGTGGAGAATTTAGAGGCAGCCAAAAAGAAGGTCAAATGATGGTTTTAGTGAAAATAAAGTATAGAGATATAAGGTATGGTCTCTAAAGATGTGGACAAAATATCTCTTCATGGATTCTCTAAAACCTTGGTGTAAAATTGGTTGGCTTCTACCCAAAACCTTGTCCCTAAATTATTTGAAAGACTTATACAATTTGTTGAATATTACTCATGATATTACCTTCAATCTCAAATCAGTCCAATATCTTATTCCCTTTTTCTATGTTTTTCTTTTGTTTCATTCATGTTTTTGTCTTAACTTTTTTTTTTTCTCTTTGCTTATGTGCCTCATCCTCTTTAATAAAATAGAGTTCAAGCCAAATTTAATCTTTTCCCTTTAAATGATTCATATTCTTATTCTTATTCAATCTTTAGTTTCTATAACAAAAGGCTAAATCTCATTCATACTATGAGGGGTGAAAAAAAAATTAAACTTTGTATTGGGATTCTCACATTATCTCGAATCTAATAAAGGGATGTAAAAAAGCAAAATAATATAACGTTCGATTCAAAGTGCAAAATTGTCATTTACTTTTGTTTTTGTTTATTTTTTAAATATGACATTCTCTTTCTTTTTTTTTTCCATAAATTATTTCTATAAAAAATAATCATATTCGACAAAAAAAATTATATATAAAACACGCTAGACACTAAATATAAATATTCATAAATGAGATTTAAAACATTAAATATTAAAACTCTTAACCAAAATTAAAATATAAATTTACCTCATTGCACGATTTTAGTCCTTTTTACTAAACTCAACCAATTTCATTCCTTTCCTTTTATTATACTTTAGAAAAATCAATACAGCTCTTTTCTTATTCTTCAAATTAAATTAGTATTTAATTAAAGAATTAATTAAATGGGTAGAAAAGCATAATCCGTTTAATTAGACTTTGGAGGACCACTAAATCATAACAGTGTGGTATGCTAAATATGCTTAAGTAAAATATGAACTTTCAAAGTGTTGGATGATAGGAAAAGAAAAGGCTATGCTAAGCTATGCTCAAAAGTATCATAGGTGAAGAGTGGCTTTGTAGGAAGTGGCATTTTTGTGGACCATGCCCTAACCGCAAATGATAGTAACATTAAGAAATTGATTAACTAGTGAAGGGAAATTGGCATGCAACTAAGTAATTATAAATTGGCTAAGAAAAACACTTTGCAATCTAATAAAAATGATTTGGTTCAAATTTAAACACCATATGGTTGTTATTGTTTTCATATGGTTGGTGAAGTGGGAAGTACTTGAATGATAATATATATTGGACAGTGGGTGTGAATTGTAAAAACCACCTACTCCCTCATAGCGTTGACGATTCCTTCAATGCCAACTTATTTTAATAATGACTACCAATCTTCTTCCAAAGGCAAAATTATTATCCGTCTCTTTATCGTATTCATGTGTGTAATATTTATTTTTTTATTTTTTTCTTTTGCGGTTTTAATCATTTATTTTTTAAAATATTTAAAAGTTATCATTTAATTTTTTTAGTCATTTATTTTTTAATATGTTTATAAAATTATTTTTATAAATTTCAATATGTCATTAAAAATGTTAAATGACATGTTTATGTAGGATTTTTAATAGAAAAACAAAAAACTAAATTTAATCTTCAAATTCAGAAAAAATAAAACATTCATCCTTTTTATTACCGTGACTAAAACCAAAATGAAGTTTGGTTTAATTCTTTTTTTTTATTCTAATATGTATTTTTTTTAATATATACTACTAATCTGTAAAAAAATTGGATATAAAATCTTAGAAGAAATGATAAATTTCACCATAATTAACTCAGATAACTACGAAGTTTCGGGTTCAAATTTAAAACAAGAAGTCCAACATAGCAATATCGACATTTGCTAATTAGGACTTAATGACTGTTATAATATGTATTTAATGAATACTTTTCATGATTTCTGTCATGGTTCATAGGTTATGAAATGGAGTCCATGAAATAGAACATAATATAAAGGAACATCTTATATCATTTTTAATTACACTAAAAATTTGAGTAAATATAGGAATTAATTAAGTGATTAATTTAACAAATTCAATTTGCACTACATAGAACTATTTTCAAATTTATTAAAAATAATATGAAAAAAGAACAGAAAGTAGCAAAACAGTAAATGGTTTGATTTAAAGTGTGAGCTACCGTATTTCTCCGTCTAATGCATAATAATTTAGTATCTATTATGCACCTAACATGTGGATTCGTGGTGTCAACATTGGTGTATATATCTTGTAAAATAAAAAATAAAAATAAAAATTAGTGTGTATATATACGTACGTGTGGCATTTCTTTGCTAATTTGCTTGGCATGTCACTCACCCACCATGCACTAACCACTATTGTTGTTTGTATGCATAAGGAATGGTGACTTGACAATTTATAAGTGGCTATTCAAAGTAGGACCAACCATGGTTAAGGTTTGAGTCCATATATAGCTCTATACCACAAATGTCTTCATCACATGCTTCTCCATGCCCAACCTTAGGGGCACATATAGGGTCAAATACATTATTTTAGATTATTGTCTTTTATAGGAATTAACATGTATTTGTCATCGTTAATATTAAGCTAATCTCTTTATACATAATTAGGATGCACATGATGGACATTGATGTGTTTGTCTATATGCTTTTATTAATAAAAGTAATAGAGGTATAAAATTTTATGTAATTACTCACAAAAGTCAGTTATGATTTGATTGGTAAGAAATGATAAAGTATATAAAAATAATAGTTTAAATAAAGAATAAAATTAGAAGAAAAAGTAATATATTAAATTATATAAATATTTCAAAAATTCAATTATTTAATTTAATAAAAAATATACAAAATTATAGATAAAGTTTGTTTTAGGGATAAAATTAGAATGAAAACAGTTATCGGAAAA
>JBBPBQ010000002.1:52013445-52063288 GCA_037974755.1 Cicer yamashitae | reverse complement strand
CAATCTATTTGAATTCAGTTCATATTTACAAGGGTATAAGTTCGAAAAATACCACCCTCAATATATAAAGATCAGTTGATAAGTAATATGTAAATACATTTAATAGAACTTTTAGACTTTTTTTTTCTCTAACTGCATTTATGATCCAACTCAGCTAAATTATTTTAATAGCAAAAATAATTAGCGTTTTTTTGAAAAAAAAAATTATCTTTCAATTTATTTTATTTTTAATTTGTTGCTTTTATCATAATTTTATTTCTTGTACTTTTCTCTTTTAATTAAAGGTCAATAAAATATTAGCTATTGTTTTGTTGATATATATTGTTTTAACTAGTTGTTGCATAGAAAATAAATTAAATAAAAGTATAAATAATAAATTTATTAAATTTTTAATATACATAAATAAGTTTAAAACTACAATTAATTGTAAGTAATTTAAAAAAAGTGGAGGAGTAAATAACGGTTATGCTGAAAAAAACTTGGAAAAACATCAAGAAAGTCAATAAGATGTTGGGATGATGACCTCACGCACTCATTGCTTTGTGCTGTCAACTTTGTTTTTATGCATGTTTCGGTTTTTCTATATATATATTACTTTGATATAAAAAAAAAGTTATTTCTAATCATGTATATTGTATTGTATAGGTGAGCACAAGCACAAATTATGTATGAAAAAAATATGTTATATGTAGGTAAGGTACACGTTGGTATTATATAAAAAACAAACGTGAAAATAGTAATTAAATGGAATAAAAATAAATAATGATTAATTCTTTACAATAAAATGGATTAACAAATATTCTCTTGCTTATTGTTTATCCAAATATACGGGGATGTTCAACGGATACAAGACGAGGATCAAAGTATGGATTCATGAATCAAATTAATAATATTTTTTCATTAACTAAATGAAAGAGAAAACCAGAAAAGAAAGAAAAGCATTCCCTTTATTTTGTTCCATTTGTCTAGGAATGGCAACTGAACCAATATCTTATGGATACTCACAAAAAATATATATAATAAATAGGATAAAAATTCTTACAATGAATATGGGTATGAGTATATATGAACTCCGGCGATTACACAAAATTAAGAGAGTATGGAACGGATATTACCATTTTAGTGTTTACTTCGTCCCATACTCACATGTATAATTAAATAAATATATTTATTGGATATATTTATGCAATTTTATGATTTTATTTTTTTTATATTTATTGTAATATATGATTTTTGGATGCTTTTATTTGATTAAATATTATCATTTATAATATTTATGAGTTGATTTAAAATATTTTTAAATTGTATTTTAATTGAATTTGTCTTTTCATAATCAAATTCTAGATAACAAATCCAAACTTAAGTTCGAACATTTAAGTATTCATAAGGTATAAAAATAATAATTAAAATTGTTGTATGAGCTCAACACAAGATTCTTTTCAACATGTGCAACTTTTCACAAGGCACAAACATACCCTTATATATTTGGACAATTGAAATTTATCTCTATAATACATTATTTAGCATGAAAATAATGATAAGATGATGTAAGTTTTTGGGTTTAGTGAGAGCAAATCTCAAGACTCAAATAACATAGATATATTTAAATATCATCCATAAAAAAAGGTCTTTATATTAACTGTGGGAATTAAACTCCAATTAAAAATGTCTTTATATTAATGGTGAAAATTAAAATCACAACTTTGTAGATTCTAAGTCAACTCCTTGTCAATTCAACTTTCAGTGACTAACATTCTAATTTTCATTAGTAGTTCAATGAACATAACACATAATTAGCATATTTGTAATGTAAAAAAAAACATAATTTTATTTTGATCTATTATTAATTTGAATTGATTTTCCATCTGTAATGACCGTCAGTGAATTTAAAACTGTGTTAGATTCGAATCCATTGAAATGGAAAAAATATAGTGAACTTCACTTATGCTTTTTTCCTTCCCTTTGCACCCACACGTGATGAACTGGCCCCACGTGTCACAGAACTGTCGCGCATGCACACGTGTGCACTCACCTCATTCAGATCCTTTATTAATACTGGTATTTATGAACTTGAGTTCTATTCAAGTGGACCAACTTCTTAACCGTTACACCGCACATCATTAATTAAAAATAATCAAAAATATTAACAACGCAATTAGTGTTATTTTAACCAATTCCATGTACTTCTTTTTTCCTTAAATATAAATACATAATGCATATTTCAATCTTATTAAAAAAAATTAGTAGTGTAGTTACGTATTTATTTTATATAGATATACTTAAAATATTTTGAATTCTTATATTTTAACATATTTAACGACATAGAAAAACAAACATTAAATATTTTAATTTAGTAATTTAAAACAAGACTTATGTTTGGGACAAATTTTTTTAGAATAGAAGAAATAGACGACAACATGCATACCAATCTCTCACATGCAAGTAAAAATTAAATAATAATTTACCTACCTCTAATCCTTTTTAAAAAAGACGGTTGATCAACAAAAATTGTATTTGATCGATAAATTAATTAAATATATTAATTTATTTTTTCTTATAATTAAGACTAAGACGGACTCTTCGGAGAAAACATTGAAAGTTGTGTGAGAGAATTAATAGGGAAACAAACACAAGGAAGGTGATTCCCACAACACACCACCTGCCATATTAATTCATAAATTGATGTTAGCAATTATCTTCATTTCAAAG
This sequence comes from Cicer yamashitae, assembly GCA_037974755.1. Taxonomy (NCBI): domain Eukaryota; kingdom Viridiplantae; phylum Streptophyta; class Magnoliopsida; order Fabales; family Fabaceae; genus Cicer; species Cicer yamashitae. The sequence goes on along the minus strand of JBBPBQ010000002.1, from coordinate 52,060,579 downwards.
GAGAAAGGAGAAAGAGGTATATGTACAGTATTTATGTGGAGGGACCTTGTCTTTGATGAGTGTTGCTCCCTTACTGCCTAGCAAGAGAAACTCACCAGTGTGGTTGTGACACATGTGTGGGACTCCATTTGAGGCCTTGTATATTTGACTCATTTCATGGTTGATAGTTCTGTGTGTAAATGTGAGGTTTTCATAATCTTGTACCTATTTGGAATATATAAGTGACTATTAATTAGAGCCAAAATATATTTATTTTTCCATCATTTATGGTGGATTAATGTTTAAAATTTGAACAAAAATTATCACAATTTTCGTAGTTAGAAGTTGAAAGTATTACTCATTGACAATAATCTTGTGGTGTGTGATAAAAAAAAATTAATATTTTAAAATAAATTAAAATTGGTATTATAATTTAGTAATTGATTTGGTGACCAATTTTTTTAATTTTAGTAATGATTGATTTAGAGACACAATTTTGTAGTTTTGTTAAATTGATCACTAAATAAATTTGTGACCAATTTAAATATTAATTTTTGAAATATCTCTAAATTAATTTCTAATGTTAGCAATTAATTTAATATTTAAGTCTCTAAATTGATGATTATATTTGATCGTAAACTTATTTAGTTGAATCAACACAAATCAAATTATTATACTAAGAACGTGAAAGACTTTGTATTTCTACTTTAAAGATAGGAATGTGAATTATTACAAAATTTGAAACAAAGTTTCAAAAAATAGATACTTCCATGCATATGAATTAGTTTGGAATATTAAGGGGTTAGCAAATTTGGTATAAAGTGAAAGTGCATGGAGGGTGTTTAAAGATGTGTTGGTATAGCAGCTTTAGTAAAAGAAAGTAAAAGGAATTATATAGTTACAAAACAAGGGGACGATCGTGGTGGGATTTGGATGTGTGAATCACTATGTTTGTCTATACGCCAAATGGAAAAAAAAAGATAAAGTGAACAATATTTTGGTGATCCCAAGAAGATTGCTTCTCTTTAAATTCTTCAATTGTTTACCAGCTTTATATTTTCTCTATGTGTGGGAGAGGTCTATAAAAGTGTAAGAGATTCTCCTATTTAATACTCACTCCGATTTTAAATATAAAAGTGTAGTAAACAAAAGATATATATTAGTTTAAAATTAAATTAAATATATTTATTTTGTTAATTTAAAATTAGAGAGAGCAACTATTTAAGTTTGTAAGAAAAATATATCAATTATGTTGTTTTCTATACTTAATTAATTATACTATTTTTATTTACATATCTTGTTTTTAATATAAAATTATTATGTGATCAGTTTAAAATGTAAAAATAGTAATTTTTATAGAATAATGAAAATTATATAATATTATGAATAAGATGAGAATGATTGTGATGTTATTTTAAAAAAATTTAATCTATTAATCTAGTTATAATTTATTATTCTCTCCGTTTATAATGAGTGTCATTTTAATAAAAAAAAAAATTAAAATAAATGTCATTCACAATTTTTAGCGCAAATTTATTATATTTTACATTGATAATAGTGAAAATCTGTCAATAATTAAGATGAATTGTTTGATAAAATTATTTTTCACTTTCTTCTAATCATCACATTTTTTTAATATGTATGCAAAAACTTTAAACGATGCTCGTTATAAGATAAATAAAATATATGCATGACTTTTAAGATAGGTAAAATAAATTCAACTTTTTTATGAGTCTAAAAATTAAAAAGTCTTTATATTATCTATACGTATAAATTAAATCCTTATAAAATTATATAATTAATAGAATTTATTTCCTTTTAACATTTCTTTTATTTTATTTTTTCACTTGAGTTTGTGAGTGACAAAATAAGTTAAATTAGAAAATCATTGATTTTTATAAAGTTTATGCATGATACCACCATTGAAAAATTACGACACCGTAGACCACCGTAATTCAAAGAAAGTCACATATTGCATTAAGAGTACTATAAGCTAGTTTCATTTTTTGTGTCAGTTCTAATAAAAAATTATTTTCTGTTTCTTACATATTAGGTATTGGTGTAATATGTTAGAAATTGATCTTATTTGATTCTTGTATTCCACATATCAGGTCTTAGTGTTCGAGTCATTGTTCACGTTTTTCACTTTCTCTAACTCAACAAGTCGTGTTCGAGTTTGTCTTGTCTCACTCTTCTATTTTTTATTTTTTGTCACTCTTCCATTTTTTATTTTTTTTCAGCCATAATTTTAGTGAATTTAAATTGATTTCCTCTTTTTCTTATATGATATTTTTGATTGTTTTCTTATTTATTTTATCGTATAACAATATAAAAAAAATTGATGAAAAATAATAATTATTTTCTAATGTTATGATAGTAAGGGTTTGTTTGATTGTGTTTTACTTATTAGTTTTTGAAAACTATTTTATAAATAAATTTTAAAAAATTGTTTTTAAAAAGAAAATTTAAAAAAATTTGTTTGCTAACTTTAATTTTTTAAAACAGTCTTTCACTAGAGAATTAAAAAAACTGAAAAATGAAAAGTAAAACACCATTTATCTGTTTTACTTTTTTAGTTTTAAAAAGTATAATATTAAAAATAGTTTTACAAAATAGTTTTTAAAAAGAAGTAATCCAAACAAATTGTTTAGGTTTTAAATTTTAAAATACTAAAATAGAGTTTTTGAGATTTGAATCAAACAAACTCTAAGTCATTCTTCAATTGTGATAGATAGAGAAATCACAATTTTTTCAAGTATATAAAATTACTTTATAAATTATTTACATTTTTATGATAGTGAGTCATTCTTCAATTGTGATAGATAGAGAAATCACAATTTTTATGACAGTGAGTCATTCTTCAATTGTGATGGATAGAGAAATCACAATTTTTTCAAGTATATAAAATTACTTCATAAATTATTTACATTTTTTTAGCATTTTTGTTTATTTATAAAAAATTATATGAATGTTATTTTAAAAGAAAAAAATTAAATAGATTATAAGGACAAATTTGTCATTTTATCAAAATATAAATCATATCATCTTGTTATCTGTTGTGTATCAAACACAGGATAAACTAATTTTATCAAGTTTGTTATCATGTGCACATCAAACACAAGACAGGATAACTCTTTATCCTACCCATATCCTATCTTGTCTCTATCCTGCTCCTTATCCTATCCTGTGTCTATCCTATCCGGTCCATCAAACGGGTCCTTAAAGTTTGTATATGATTTTTTTTTTATACTCTTCTATTAAAGTGTTATGAGATATAATTCATATATTAGTTTTGAAGAGTGTGAACGTATTGGAATCATTGAGAGTTTAAAAAAAATCTATAAGTTGTAATAATTTTTACACAGTATTATTATTTGGTGAGTCATGAAGAATTTAAAATAAGTTTATATAATTTTTTCTAATTTTAATATTTTTACATTATTTTCTTGTTATTTAAATTTATCTATTTGTTTATTTTTTCATCATGGTTGTGTACTTCAACTTGTTACCGTGCCTCTCAAAGAAAAATCGAAAATTTTCTCTTTTGGCTTTTATGTGCTTTTGTCAAATCATATGATGCATGATAATTTATACTATTATTAAGGTAATAATGGTTAAGAGATATATGGTACTTCATTTCATTTTCACCCGGAACGTAATGAAATAACTTGTGCTATATTTTCAGAGAAAGTTAGCATGAATTACTTATCATTATGGGAGAAAATTAAAGATAGTGACTAGTTATATAGGTTAGGGATTAAGAACACTCCACAAAAGGTTCCTAAATATTACCCTATTATTACTAGCTTGCCTAATCGATACTAACCACACAATATGCATCCTTGAAAAAAATATGTGAAACTCAAGTTTGACATATGAAGGTTGGCCAAACACTAATCTCACAGAGGAGAAAAAGTCATTTTTTTTTCCAAAATGAAGCAAATATCACAATCAATTTGATGCGCATATATATATATATAGTGGTATAAATATTCGATTTAATTTGGTTTTGGTTTTGTGGAGGAAAAAGATCCGAACCAATCTTAAATAGATGGTTTGGTTTGGTTCGACTGACTTTTGTAATTTTTTTTTACAAAATCCGATTGGTTTGAATTAGTTCAACTAAGTTGACAATTTTAAATTTTTTTAAAACTTATTTAAAAAAATATAAATGTAACATATTTTCTGTCAAAGAGATAGATTGCGGAATATTAGCGAGTCAAATGTAAATAAAAAATAAAGTCAAAGAAAATTAAAATAATTCAAAATTTAGATAAAATATATCAGATTCTTTTTAATTTTATTTTTGTTTATATTTAAACCGAAGTGTAAGTTTTGATATAAATAAAAATATCTCATATCTTACTTAGATTTGAATTCTGAATTTCACAAATATGAAATTGTTGGAAAATTAGCTTATTTGATAACCTAAATTAAATAGATAGAAAATAACTTGTTAAGAAATGGTAAAAACAAAGAAATTTTCTATGACAAATCCGTAAACAATTTTGGTTTACATTAATCAGATATCATATAATGGTAAAAACAAAGAAATTTTCTATGACAAATCCGTAAACAATTTTGGTTTACATTAATCAGATATCATATAATTTATATTCGAATTCAAAATATTATAATTGTGTTGAATTTTTTTTTTTTTATTTTATGTAAAAACAAATTATTTGTACAGTAAATTCGTAAAAGCGAGGCAATGATTGATTGTGTTACACGTGAAAATCAATTGATTTGATCGCGGCACAATTAGTGTACACATCTATTGTTTTTTCTTAGGCTTTACGAAATATTCATATTTTTATCATTTTCAAATCGAATCCAACATATAAATACATTTGAGAGCGACGCGTGCATGTTCAAGGCTGCTAGCTAGAAATGTGTGTGGAATATTGTCGATTTACTAATGTTGTGTAACACTATATATATATATATATATATAAGTCACTGTAGCAGGTTTAGATCATGTCATATTGAAATTTTATATAATGGTTATTTTTCCGTCAAAATTTGTTGGTACAAACTGTTACATTAATTATCTAATTAATTTTATAAATTGACAATAATTAATTATTATTAATTAAATTATAGTTAATTAGTATTAAATACTAAATTATATATTAGATTTTTTGTTGTTGAACTGATTGTGATAGGTTAGATCATTCGGCTAAGTTAATATTTATCATCAGCCGTTTAGTTATTTATTCGCTATCTTATTATATGATTAATCCTAGTCCTAAAATCTTTATCTAATCTAAAACTCTAAACAGAAAAAAAAATATTGTTCATCGCTCATCTTTTATCTCGTCTTAAATTATAAAGTATGTTGTTCGACACATTCTTACTATATAGATATATAATAATTTGTATCTTTCATCGTTAAATTCAACACAAACTTAAATCATTTTTGAGTTGTTAGGTTTAAAACGAAAAATTAATTGGAATTCAATAAATTTTAATATAAAATTAATTATAAAATTTAAATATAAAAAATTAAATACTCTCTAATTTTGATGTGAAATAAAAACAATTTTTTTATTAAAAAAACATAAATATAAATAGTTATTATCTATTCCATCTACTTTAAATAAAATAAAAAATGTTAATAAAATTGATATATTTAATTTAAAATGATTAAATATATCGAGTCACTTTTATTACTTTTATTTTATATTTTACCGTTAGAAGTATTTTAACTAGCCAGTAGCTAGGCTACCTACTTGATACAATTATTGAGTTAAAAAGAAGGAATCTCTTGGAATATAGTATAAGTTGTTAATTTCGTTGACTATATGACAAATCTTGTTGATGGGAAAAGGATATTTGTTTTCAAAACTATAATCATGATAGGTGAGGGAGTTGAGTGGTGGGCTTGTCCTATGCATGAGCATGGATTTTCAACGATTTTTGTTTAATATTCAACTCTTTTTTTAATGACAAAAAACTTCAACTTTCAAAAGCAATTTTATATTCTCTAAATTGAGAAAAATATAAATTAAGCAAAAATAATTAATAGTTATTAACAATTTGTAATAATTTATTTATAATATTTATTTTTGATTTGTAAATAAATAATTGATATTATTTATTATATTTATATTTAAATTTAATTAGTTCAAATAGAGTATATATTTCTTTAGTTATTTTTTTTCAAATTCTGTTTGGGGATAAATCTCTTTTTCTTTGAGTATATTGTATGGGGATAAATCTAAATCACTTCAATACTAAAAAATGAAAGCAATCGAGTTATTCCAAACATTGTCAAATTGGCAATCTAAATAACCTATTAGGCAAAAATAAAAATGTACATGCATGAACTTTGGAACAGTTACCATTTGTTTCATTAATTAATAGTTTTCACTTTCATGCGTATAGTTTTCGGTAGCTAACTAGGGGGTTTGATTTTCTTGACAGAAAATATACAGTCTAAGGGTCTATGTTGCGTGGATTATTTGAAAATCTTATTTTTCAAATAGTTTTGCATATCTCATTAGTCTCTACATTTCACCAGTGTTTTATAAAAAAAAAGTATATAAATATTTCACCAGTTTCATTTGTCAATAACATGTAGAAAATAGTTTTCGTACCACCAATTTGTGTTGTACCCCAATATGTTAAAAATCCAAAATTACTCACATGAATCACCATTTAGTCAAAGGTAAAAGAAATTTAATCTCAAATCTCACCCCCACAGTCCAATTTTCGGTACGTTTTTTTTTCCTCAGAAAATCCGGTACCTAAATTATAACTACCGAAAATTTCAAAACTCTGAAATTTTCGGTAGTACATTCTGTTCACCGGAAATTTTCCCTATCAAATTTCCGGTATGTTATTTGTACTACCGGAAATTTCAGAGTTTTGAAATTTCCGGTAGTTATAATTTCTGGAAATTTCAAAAATTCGGTGTGTTATTTATTTATTGTTAATTTTTTATTTTTGTTGAAATAGGTATGGAAAAAAGACAACCAGTGTGTATAGATTTGACTGAAACATTCACAACCGATCAAATTTTTGAGTCACGGGAAGCTGTCATATCATGGGCAAGAGAGGTTGGCCGACAAAATCAAGTAGCTGTTATCATAACTCGATCTGACGTAGAGACCGGAAAGAGAGGAAGAAAGTCTAAATTAATTCTTGGTTGTGATAGAGGTGGAAAATATCAGTCAAATAAAAGTAACTCAGGTACTTCAACAAAAATGTGTGGTTGTCCATTTAAACTTCGATCGAGACCATTGAAAAATGAGGGATGGATTATTAGTTTAGTGTGTGGACTTCACAACCATGAGTTAGTGGCTACTTTTGAGAATAATGCATTTGTGGGGCGCTTAAAAGATAAGATAAAAAACATGTTGACGAGCTGACAAAGTATCACGTTGCACCGAGGCATATCTTGTCATCTTTGAGAGATCGAGATAAGGAGAATGTGACTAATATCTCTCAAATTTATAACCGACGAAGCACATACAGGAAGAATTTGAAAAGACCTAGAACTAATATGCAACATCTATTGATGTTACTTGAAGCTGAGAAGTATGTATGTTGGACTAGGACTCATGGAGACTCCAACTTTGTGAGGGACATGTTTTGGACGCACCCAGATTCCATAACTTTGTTGAACATGTTCCATCTTGTATTGATCATGGATAGCACCTACAAAACCAACAAGTATAGGTTACCATTGTTTGAAATTGTTGGTGTAACTTCAATTGGGTTGACATTCAATATTGCATTTGCTTATATGGATAGTGAGCGTCAAGAAAATTTCTGTTGGGCATTGGAGAAGTTAAAAGAATTGTTTGTTGCAAACACCCCATTTTCTCAGGTGATCGTGACTGATAGATAACTTGCTTTAATGAATGCAATTGAAGTTGTATTTCCATCTTCAACAAATTTACTTTGTCAACTTCATATTAACAAAAATGTTGGAGCCAAATGCAAACAATATATATTAAAGAAAGATATGCAGGAACCCATTCTTGAGTTGTGGAAGAAAATTGTTTATTGTTATGAAGAGAAGGAGTATGAGGAACTTTTGCAAATGTTTGAGCAAACATGTGTCGATAATATTATTTTCTTTGACTGCGTCAAAGACACGTGGTTGAGTCCTCACACGGAAAGATTTGTTCAAGCATGGACCAATCGAGTATTGCATCTAGGAAATACTACAACTAATAGGTACGTCATTAAAATTTTGGATTTTGTTTTATATTTATACTTATATATGATTAAACATGCATGATAGAATTTTTATTGAATTTTGTTTATATATGATTAATTTTATTTATATATGATTAAACATGCATGATAGAATTTTGTTTTATATTTATACTTATATATGATTAAATAATATCAAATTTTGTTAATGTTTGAATATTAGGGTTGAGTCTGCTCATTGGTCATTGAAGAAATTTTTGGAAGATAGTAGAGGAGATTTCTGTAAGGCATGGAATAGTATGAATTACATGTTGAAGTTCCAAATTATTAAGATAAAAGGTTCATTTGAGACAAGTAAGGGTCACAAAGAGCATATACACAACAATCCATTCTATGAGAATTTGAATTGGGTTGTATCCAAGAAAGCTGTAGCTGATATTGTTCATGAACACAAGAGAGTCAGCTATGTCCGTAACGACAAAGCTGCATGTTGTTGTACACTTAGAAACACTCATGGATTACCCTATGCATGTGAGTTGGCACGATACAAGTTGGAAGGTGTTCCAATCCCATTGGAGTCTGTTCATATACAATGGAGGAAATTAACAATGAATACTGGAAAAAGGGCATTGAAGAACAAGTTGCGTGAAATTGTATATCCAGAAACAACATCAACGTGTTCCCCACCAGATAATATTACATCTAACCGTGTAAGAGAAAAAGATCCAAAGAAAAATGTCAAAAGCTAAGTATGTTCCTGAAGGAGGATCCTCCACCAGACCTCCCTACTTTGATGGTACAGATTACTACCACTGGAAAAGTAAGATGAGATTGTTTCTCATATCACAAGATAACAACATGTGGTCTGTTGTTGAGAACGGGGATCATGTCATCAGAATCAACAACACAGATGCAACCTCCGACGAGAAACCTCAAGCACAATGGACGGCTGATGAAAATGCTAAGGTACTCTTAAACTCTAAAGCTCATTTATTTCTAACGTGTGCTTTGAGCAGAGAAGAATATGATAGAGTTGAAGAATGCAAAAGCGCCAAGGAACTTTGGGACACTCTAAAGATTCATCATGAAGGATCAAACCACGTAAAGGAAGCAAGGATTGACATGGGAGTTAGAGAATTCGAGTTATTTGAGATGAAGGAGGATGAAACGATTGATGAAATGTTCTCAAGGCTGACAATCATACTTAACAGCTTGAGATCTCTTGGAAAAGTTTATTCTGTTCAAAAGAGGATAAGAAAAATCTTGAGAAGTTTACCAAAAGAATGGAGGCCAATGGTGACTGCCATCACCGAAGCAAGAGACTTGGAAAACATGAAATTAGAGGATCTGGTTGGAACTCTAAGAGCTCATGAACCTCTGTTGCTGGCTGACAAACCAAGCAAAAAAGGAAAAATGATAGCTCTAAAATCAAGCCAAACAGAAAGCTCATCTTCCAAAAAAGCTGAAGAAGCCACAAAGAAAGAAAGTACAGACTATCCTCTATCTGAGGAAGAGGATGAACTTGCTCTAATTTCCAGAAGAATCCAGAGGATGATAAATCGTAGAGGACAGGATAAAAGATCTCCTCAAAAAGAAAAAATTGACAAAAGTCAGATTACTTGCTTTGGATGCAACAAGCTGGGTCACTACAAAACTGAGTGTCCTCTGAACAAAAAGAACTCTAGAAGATTTCCCTACAAAAACAAATCAATGATGATCACGTGGGATGATAGTGATGACTCATCCTCGGAACAAGAAAAGGAAGAGGAGGCCAACCTCTGTCTTATGACGAACTCAGAAACTGAAAAGGTAATCATATCTAAACTTTGTCCTAATTGTGAACAATTAGAAATAGAATTTGACAATCTTTTGAATGACTCAAACACTTTGTCTCATAAATGTGGCTTTCTTAAAAACCAACTTTATGAAATAAAGAAGTTAAATGAGGAACTTCAAGCCAAGAATAAAAAATATGAACAAACCATTCTAGACTTGCAGTTATCTCATGAGAAGTTGTCTGAACAACTCTCTGTTGTAAACAAAAGAAATGTCAAAACCCATCCTCCAGAAGAGGATGCAGAAAAGGAAATTTTGAAAGTAGAGGTTGAAGAACTCAAAAATGATCTTACCAACTTTGTTAAATCCACTGATACTTTTCAAAAGATTATGGGATCACAATCTGGAATCTTTGACAAAGCTGGTATTGGATTTAAAAGTTCTCAAAAACAAAAACTCTATGAAAATTTTTATGTTCCAAAGAAACAAGAGGATAGGCCAAGATGCACTTTTTGCAAAAAATTTGGACATACTTTCAAAAGATGTTATGCCAAGAAAAAGGCAGATAACATAAAGAAAAGATGTTCATTCTGTGGTAAACATGGACATCACGACTCTATTTGTTATCATAAAAGAAAATTCCTCACAAGAGGACGGACTAACCAACAAGGACCCACTTCTATATGGGTACCTAAGTCACTATTAAACTCAACCTCAGGTACATCCTCTGATCAACAAAAGAAAGCCATGGTTCTTGGACAGTGGCTGCTCAAGGCATATGACAGAGGATAGACATTGCTTTATTTCCTTGGATATAAAGGATGGAGGATCGGTTACATTCGGAAATAATGATAAAGCTCAAATAAAAGGTACCGGTATCATTGGTAATAAAAATTCTGCTAAAATTGAAAATGTTCAATATGTAGATGGTTTAAAACATAACTTGCTTAGCATTAGCCAACTTTGTGATAGTGGTTTTGAAGTTATTTTTAAACCCAATCTATGCGAGGTTAAACACTCATCCTCGGGTAGAGTTTTCTTCTCCGGTTTTAGAAAAAAGAATTTATATGAGCTATATCTTGATGATTTGCCTACTGAATCTTGTTTTGTATCCATTGAAAAGGATAAATGGGTATGGCATAAACGAGCTGGTCATACAAGTTTAAACACTATTTCTAAATTGTCTAAATTAGAATTAGTTAAAGGTCTTCCAAAAATTGATTTTGAAAAGGACAAAATTTGTGAAGCTTGTGCCAAAGGAAAACAAGTAAAAAGTAGCTTTCATTCTAAAAATATTGTTTCCACAAACCATCCTCTTGAGCTACTTCATATAGATCTTTTTGGTCCTATTAAAACTCCTAGCCTTAGTGGAAAAAGGTACGGATTTGTAATTGTTGATGACTTTTCACGTTTTACTTGGGTCTTGTTTTTAAAACATAAAAATGATGCCTTTGAGGCTTTTCATTACTTTTGTAAAAAGATCCAAAATGAAAAGGGATCAAATATTATCTCCGTAAGAAGTGACCATGGAGGTGAATTTGAAAATGAATCTTTCAAAAATCTTTTTGATGAAAATGGTATTTCACACAATTTTTCTTGCCCAAGAACCCCTCAACAAAATGGAGTTGTTGAGAGGAAAAATAGAACTTTGCAAGAAATGGCTAGAACCATCTTGAATGAAGCCAACATTGAAAAATATTTTTGGGCTGAAGCAATTAATACCGCTTGTTATGTTTTAAATCGTGTATCCATTAGAAAGATTTTAAACAAAACTCCTTATGAACTATGGAAGGGAAGAAAACCAAACATCTCATATTTTCACATATTTGGGTGTTATTGTTACATCCTAAATAATAAAGAAAATTTGGGAAAGTTTGATTCAAAATCTGACAAGGGATTGTTTTTAGGATACTCCACTTCGTCTAAAGGTTATAGAATATATAATCTTAGGACTCAAACTGTGGAGGAATCCATGCATGTTATTTTTGATGAGTTTGATGACTTGTGCTTAGAAAAAATTGATAAATCTGAGGAAGATGAACCTTCATCCTCTAACGCACCCAATCCAAACGAAGAGGATGAATCTGATCCATCCTCTCAGCAACCTCCACGAGGATGGAAGACAGTCACTCATCATCCTCCAGATCTGATTATTAGAGACACGGCTGATGGAGTAAGAACCAGACAACCTCTACGAGGAAATGCAGCTGCCATGGCCATGATTTCACAAATTGAACCCAAAAATATTGATCAAGCCATTTGTGACAAATCATGGGTTGAAGCCATGATGGAAGAACTCTCACAATTTGAAAGAAACAAGGTATGGAACCTTGTACCTCTTCCACTTGAAAAATCCATCATTGGAACAAAATGGATTTTTAGAAACAAACTAAATGAGGATGGAGAGGTAATAAGAAACAAAGCAAGGCTAGTTGCTCAAGGATACAATCAACAAGAGGGAATTGACTACGATGAAACATTTGCACCGGTTGCAAGACTTGAATCTATACGAATCCTCCTAGCATATGCCACCCATAGAGGTATCAAACTATACCAAATGGATGTCAAAAGTGCTTTTTTAAATGGTTTTCTAAATGAGGAGGTGTATGTCAAACAACCTCCTGGATTTGTGAATGAAAAGAAGCCCAATCATGTTTATAAACTCTCAAAAGCCCTTTAAGGTTTAAAGCAAGCTCCTCGAGCTTGGTATGAGAGGTTGAGCTCATTTTTAAAAAACAATGGTTTCTTAAGAGGACAGATAGATACAACACTCTTCAAGAAAACTATTGAAAAGGATTTATTGATTGTGCAAATTTATGTTGATGATATAATCTTTGGGTCTACAAACTAAAAGATGTGTGAAGATTTTGCCAACCTCATGCAAAGTGAATTCGAAATGAGCATGATGGGAGAATTAAAATTCTTTCTTGGATTACAAATCAAGCAATTGAAAAATGGCATCTTCATCTCGCAAGAAAAATACACTAAAGATCTGCTTAAGAAATACACCATGAGTTCAGCAAAGAGTATGGGAACTCCTATGCACCCATCCTCCATGCTACACAAAGATGATGAAGGAACTCCAATATCAGAAAAGGAGTACAGAGGAATGATTGGATCATTGTTATACTTAACTGCAAGTCGACCTGATATAATATTTGTCGTGGGTCTATGTGCCAGATTCCAATCCTCACCAAAAGAATCACACCTCACAGCTGTGAAAAGAATTTTAAGATATCTTGTTGGATCAACAGATCTGGGTTTATGGTATAAAAAGTGTCAAGACATTAATCTCACAGCATACTGCGATGCTGACTACGCTGGAGACAAAGTGGAAAGAAAAAGTACAAGTGGAGCTTGTCAATTTCTTGGAAGTTCTCTCATCAGTTGGTCATGCAAGAAGCAAAGCACCATTGCCCTTTCAACTACAGAAGCTGAATATGTATCAGCTGCTCAATGCTGCTCTCAAATTCTATGGGTAAGAAATCAACTTGAAGATTATTCACTAAGGTACACTAAAATTCCTATCCTCTGTGACAATACTAGTGCCATTAATCTTTCAAAAAACCCCATACAGTATTCTAGATCTAAGCATATAGAAATTAAACATCATTTCATACGAGATCATGTTCAAAAAGGAGATATAGAATTGATTTTCATTGATACTGAAAATCAACTAGCAGATATTTTCACCAAACCTTTTCAGGAGGATAGGTTCAAAGATATCTTGAAAAAACTCTCCATCATTAATTTTTCAAAAATTAATTGATCAATTGTTTTATCCATTGTATATTCACTACATGTCTCTTATTTTATTTTGTTTAATTATTTAATTGTCAATTCCTGAAAGATCAAATCTAATCTTTGAATATAAGGCTAAAGTTTAGAGGATGGCAAGTAACCAGAGGATACAGTATCCTTTTTGGTGTATCTGCATTTAATAGCCTCAGTCCTTGCGTGCACGCGCCTCTTTTTCCATTGGGCCGTCCATGTGGCGCCGCCCCCTTAATCCACGCAAGCATTTAATGCTTCAAACGGCTGAAACTGCCATTTCCAACACGCGTGCTGCACACGCCTGCTTGCACACCTCCGTCTAATCAATCATGAGTGCATCCTCCTAGGCAGAATTCAATCAACGTTTCCTTCCCCAACGTACATCCCCTTCCATCTTCCATCCTCCTTACTTAACTCTGCCTATTTTCATTTGCATTCATCTCACTCTCAACCCAGAATCACCTTTGCAAATCTTCCATTAACAAAAATCATGGCTCGAACTAAGTTTGCTGCCAAACGAAAAATCTTCTCTCAAGCCTCTGAAGATGTTGAAGATCATTACTCCAGCACGGAGTCTGATCAAAATGGAGATGAATCACTCAACACTACTCTAAATCAAGAACCTTCATCAGAGACCAGTCTCTTCGAACCATCTGAAACAACCTCCACTCCTTCTCTTTCACCTAAGACCTCCAAACCTCCATCCTCCTCCACATCCTCGACCCCCACTAGGAGATCCTCCAGAATCCTTTCTGGAATTCTATCATCCAAAAAACCCGTATCTCAAGACTCCACTGTTCATCTGGTTGAATCAGATGATTCAGAACAAACAATATCCACTGCTCCAACACCTTAATCACCACCCGTCAATACTCCTACCAAAACCACCACCTCAAAAAAATCCAAACCCACTCCCAAAAAACTACTGTCCTCTCTGTCGCAAAAGTCTACCAAGACCTCTTTGTTTAATTCTGCTGATCAAGAAACTACCTAAATATCTAAATGGCTGAATAAATCTGTGGTCAACGGGAAAATTATTGATCTTGCTGACTTAAAGGAAGGAGGCTTCAATATTGAAGATATTTTTGACCAACTGGGTTGGACGTCCTTTCTCAAAATCACTGAGCCTCAATACCCTAGACTGGTTAGGGCTTTCTATGCTGCCTCTAACAATTGCAAAGGGCTGTCTGGTTTCAACATTGTGCTCAAAGGTGTTCTAATGGAAATCAATCCAACATCTTTATGTCATATACTTGATGTTCGCAATGAAGGTGCCCATTTCTTTTCAGAAAATTGGTATTCTCAGTGCCAAATCACTCGCTCATCTGTTTTGAAAAACATTCTCATCTCATCATCTAAGCCGCGTGTTGCTTCCAACCTACTCCCTTTATGCCGCATCCTACACAACATTTGCGTTCACTGCATTGTACCACGAGCTGGCAGTTTTGAGAAAGTAACTGAATTGGATGTTCTTCTCATCCATCACTTGATAACTGGAACACCTCTGCATCTGGGCAATATTATCTTCAATTTTATGCTAAATGCAACTGTACTAGGTCGGTCAACACCGTACGGTATGATCTTGACTAAGATCTTCAAGTTCTTTAAGGTTCCTTTGGATGATGAACCTTCTTTGCATTTTAATCATACCTTCTCTATGAAAAATGTTAAACAAATGCGTCTTCAGCCATCTACAACACCTGCTGCCTCTACCACATCAAAGAAAAGAAAAACATGAAGCTCCTCATCTGCTGCCTCTCCACCAGAACAACCATCTGAGGATCAACCTCCATCTGAGGATACTCTTATTCCAACTCCATCTGAGGTTACTCCTATTCAAACTCCATTTGAGAGTACTCTCACTCCAACTCCTCACGAGCCCACTGTGGAAGCCGAACCAAATCCATCATCACCTTCTCGTACCCCTGATGTTCCTTCACCACCACTATCACCGCTGCTGCCATCTGATTTCATCCCATCTGAAGATCCTCCTCATAAGGATGCTATTCAAGATGCTCCTCCTGCACTCATGGAGGAAGGTGAAGAACTCTACTTTGATCTCAATCTGACTTATCACCATTTCTCGCCTCAAAGTCCTCCTGAGTCAATGCCTGAACTTCCTTCTGAATTGCAAGAATCTGATCCCTTTATCGCTGCTCCTCTTGTACCTATCCCTATTGTTGCTGTTGACGAGCCATCGCAACCTCTCCCTGAGGTTACTGGCGTATTTAGCTCTTTGGATTCCTTTTTGGGTACCTCAAATGACAACACATCGAAAGACAAAGCTGGCAGCTCTCAAAATAAAAGCTCCAGCGTCAACGATCAACCCAAAGACCCCAACATAGGAAAGCAACCTAAGGATAAGGATCTCAATAAGCAGATGAAGCTGTTGAAAACGATAAGGAAGGATCAAAAGAAAATTCTTCGCCCCATGACGCAGTTTGGCCTGATTCTCGAATGGGTCAACAAAAATTTGATCAATACCATTGCTCCTGGAGAACATCCTCCTGAGCTTCCAGCTGCTGATGAACCATCCTCCTCCTCTGATGAACCATCCTCTCCTGAGTAGCCTTATCATTCATATTTTTTTCTGATTTTAATGATAACAAAATTACTTAAGAGATTATGATTGTGATTAAGGACTAATCTGTGCTCTTGAGTGGATTTATAGTAAAGAACAGGTTATTAATCATAAAGACAAAAAGGATGAACATATGACTCAAAACCATCATATTTGCAAGCTAGAGGATGGGCTGAACCTACGTGAGGATGGCCTCATAAAAGCTTTATATACATTCAGCAATGTAACCATGATTCTCATCAGGTTAAGATGTCAAAATTGTAACCAAGAATGACCGAATAAAGCATATTATCTAAAGAGGTCAGAAAGCACATTGGACTAGTACGAGGATAGGCTATTCTATGTAGAGGACGGCTAGTACTAGGTAAAAGGTTGAACAATTTGTCACATCATTCTTCAAAAGTTGAATTCAAACCTGGTACCACATAAACTCAGACGGCTGTAGCTCACATAGTCAAAGAAATAGCCTTTTCATGTCTTGGAGAAAGAAAAAAGAAAAAGGCTACAAAGGACCTAGTACCTAGGAGGTTTGAACCTCAAGGCTGAGGATGGACTGGACAGCTGGATGATAGTTTTGTAATTTCAGCTCAAAGACCATTGGACTCTTTGATGCATCCTCCTCAATGGTCATGAAGTGTTTAACACATGGAAGAGATGTACAAGAACTCTATAAAAGGCAACAAGCTCTTCTTCAACAAACACACAACAATATTGCAGAAAAAGATCAAGAATCTTAAGTTTATCAAAAGCAATATTCATACTCTCTTCAAACTTTCTACATCCATACACTAGATCTTTGAAATATCCTTTAGAAAGTGTTTAAGAAAAGAGAGAGCAATCATACACATATCATTCTGTAATTTTCAAGTAAGTTGTACTTGAAAATATTTGAAAATTGATTGTAAGCTTGGTGAAACTTGAAAATACACAAAGTGTAATCATCCTCGGTAAGAGGTTGATCTGTTTGATTGTTAGTGAAATCTCACAAGAGTGTGAGGACTGGACGTAGCCATATTTGGGTGAACCAGTATAAAAGTTGTGTGTCTATCTCGTTATACTCTTCCTGCATTTATTTTGTTCTTGTTTAAAGAGTTTGAATTTCCATCCTCCATCGCATCCTCTCAAAGAGGACAGAAATTCATAAGCTCGTTAAAATATTTTTAAACGCCAAAATCCCTATTCAACCCCCCCTTCTAGTGATATTTAGCTCCATCAATTTGGTCGGTCAAATTCCTGGTCTGAAACACTCATCAACTCACATCAACACATCCAATAATCTTGTCCTGCAAACACACAGCCAATAATCCTGCCAACACAGCAACACACGCAACCTGTTCACACACATCTTCCTGCAAACACAGCAACACACATCTTCATTTTGAATGTTGTTTCAAAATCACCATGTATTCTTTTATTTATTTGGCTTTATTAACATCCTAGTACAAACATGCTACAAACAAGTTTCTTGCATAATCTGATTTATTTTTTAGCTTGAAGAGGTAATTACTTTTAACATCTGTGCACTCAATGGAAAAGCTAGAAGACACTTTTTCTTTATTTATACATTGCTTAAAATTTGTTACAAAAGCAATACAAAATCGAGTTAAAATTTGTTGTAAAACAATACAAAATCCAGAGCTCAAATTTATCTAATGAACAAAAACATTCACTGTTTTACCTATAAATTGAGACAAACAAAAATCAAAAGCAGAGGATTTTTTGAATAGGGGAGATTAACACTACTGATAAAAAAAATCACATACAAAAAAGGAGAAGAGGAAGATATCAGAGAAAGTATCAGTAAACGCAAAGGTATTTCTCCTATAATAAATCTGTTTATTATTTACCTTCTCTTTTGTTATAAAAATATAAAATTTTTAATTTGTAAAAATAAGATTACATTATGAAAAAATAAAGAAAATAAGACCAAAAATCGAACCTGTGGATGTCGTCCTTGCTGTCGTCGTCCTTGTCGTCGCCGTCCTTGTCGTCACCGATGTCCTTGCCTTCGCTGTCCTCACCGTTGCCATCTTCGCCATTTCCTTGTTTCTTCTTCGTTTTCACTCTCTGTTTGGCCCAGCCGCGTCTTGCCATGCCCAGCCGCGTGTTCCCTTTTTGTTTTGCCCAGCCGCGTGTTCCCTTTCTGTTTTTCCCAACCGCGTTTTGCCATGCCCAGCCGCTTCCTTTGTGCTATAAGGTAGCTGCCCCCTTAATTGGAAAGTAGGGTTTGCAGTTTTATGCTTTAACCCTTTTCTTTTTGTCAGTTTGGGCTTGGACTCTGGTTAAAATTTGTTAAGTTGGGTTTGGTTCTAATAAAATAAATAAAAACCTGTTCAGCCAATTTAAAGCTATTTAGTTTATTTTTATTTTTAAAAATAGTTAATTTGTTTCATTACTTAAGTATCAAATTTCATTAAAAAAAACAGTAAATATTATATTAAAGATTAATTAGATGTGACATCTTTTTAATCTTTGAGTTGTTAGGACACAAGTGGTACAACTTGATAGTTCTAAAACACTCTTTATTTATTTATTTTTATTCTATTTTTTAAATAAATTAATGTAAAATCGACTTATAAATTTGTGCAATTAGATGTGGTATTCTTTTAATCTTTGAGTTGTTAAGGCACAAGTTGTACTACTTGACATTTTTAAAGTTTAATATTTAAAACCGAAAAATGATAAATTATTCTTAAAATGATTAAATTAGATGTGACATCTTTTTACTCCTGAAATTTTTCGAGATACCAGTTATACTACTTGACAATTTTAAAACTTGATATTTAAAACCAAAAATGATAAAATATTCTTAAAAGGATTAAATTAGATGTGATATATTTTTACTCCTTAAATTTTTCGAGACATGAGTTGTACGACTAGATAGTTTTAAAACTTGCATTTTAAAATATTATTCCAATCAAACCTATTCTTTTTCAAAACTTTTTTTTTATCAACAACAAAACACAATTTCTTTAAAAGCAATCAACACATCCGCATTTTGTACCCAAGAACTACGTAGCTTTGATTTCTCCATCGCACCGGGAGATACGTAGGAGCAAGATCGCACTCTTGTCAAGCATAATAACAAAACTTTTTTTCTCTCTATATTTTAAATGTACTTTTATCATTAGATTATTTTCGTAAAAATATTATATTTGCATTTTAAAAAGGAGAAATAAATATATTTAAGCTAATATTAATTTTGCACAATTAATTATAGGTAACCGTTTTTTTAACGGATGTCGTAGGGTGCTAATACCTTCCCTACGCATAATCGACTCCCGAACTCAAAATTTGGTTTCAAAGACCATTTTTTATTTTATTTTTATTTTTAAGGGTTTTCCAATATTTTGCCTATTTTAAAATAAACTTTGGTGGCGACTCCATTGAATTCGAGAAACACTCGAAATTTTAGGCCGCGACAAATAAGATCAAAATGAAAGGTGGTGTGAAGAAGAAAAAAGGCATTAAGTCGAATGGATTTGACGTATATCGCGACCCTTCATTTTTTGGGCATGTTGATGCATCCCAACAAATCTCCCAGCAAGTATCCAAAAAACCTCCCAGCAAGTATCCAAACAAACAACAAACATCCAAACAAGTCTCCCAGCAAGCATCCAAACAAGTCTCTTAGCAAGCACGTACGACGAGTCAGGTTAGAAAATATTTGGATGAGTTTCCTCCTCTAATTCATCCATATATTGAAGACATAGTTAATGTTAAAGCAGATGGAAACTGTGGATATCGTGCTATTGCTGCTTTACTTGGCCATAGTGAAGACTCTTGGAGCATTGTGCGTCGACAGTTGTATACAGAGATTAAGTCCAAACCTGATTTATATCTTGCGTTATTCAATGAACGTTTGCAAGAAGTGACTGACTATTTACTTGTAACTGATTTGGGAAACCAACCCAAGAAGAAGTGGATGAGCATTCAAGATCTGGGTTACGTGATAGCAACAAAATATAATCTCGTTCTTGTTACATTAGCAAAAACTTTTTGTTTGACTTTTTTCCCATTGACGGATGCACACAGTGGAGACCTATCACGTGATCGTATTATCAACATTGGTTTTGTTAATGAAAGTCATTGGGTTCAAGTTAAATTGAAAGCAACATGTCCATTACCTCCACTTGCATGACATTGGATGGATCACCGTAGTGATGAGTCTACATCATGGGCTATAGCTTATGCAGAACGCCTACAACATTGGGGTTCATTAGATTTAAAAAATACATCAGATTATATGTCTTTAGCAGATGATTGACACTTTTGTAACAAATTTTATTCAATATATATTATATGTTGTTTTCAATTAGTTAGTTTACATTCCTTTTTGTAACAAAATCATTCACATAAGTCAATCGAGATAAATAAGTCTGAATAATAAAATAAGACAATAAATAAGTCTAAATACTAAGTCAATAAAAATAAGTCTAAACAAATAAGTCTGAATAATAAAAATACAACAGCAATACTACTGATAATCCCCTCCTCTAGAAATGTATAAAGCTCTATCTAATAAAACATGCATGTCATCATCAACATCTAGTCTATCTAAGTCTAAACTCTGCTGTATCAGACCACTGATATGTTGACACCGTGTATACCAGTCCGCATGACTAGGATCAGCAACATCACTAGGACCAACAACATCAGTAGGACCAACAGCATGACTAGGACCAGCATCTGCAGCAACGTAAGGGGTCATCCTAGGATGACATATCCTATAGTACCACTGGATGTACCCCTCAACAGACTCGTGTGGATATGTAGCCCGATGCAACACTGTACGGATGGCTTGTACAGAGTTCCTGTACATACTCCATTCAACATCCACATCACGTACTACGAGCATCGGTGGTGTAGGAGGGATATGTTGAGTATACCCGAACTGTCAGATGCACTTCTCTGGTAAATAAGGTACCATAGTGGAACACCAACGAATATGACCAGTAAACAACGACACAAATTGAAATCGTGTGGTAGAGTCCTCATCGTAATTTACTGCCCAGATAACCTCATACTCTCTCAAAGCATCCAATTTTGCTATGTAGTACGCCACGCTCCCGGATGTTTGTTTTGGAGTCCAACGAAACATCCGTGGCATGAAAGAAATCGGCTCATTCAGATCCCTTTTACAGATATCAGGGAAGTGCTCATAAATCCAAGTCTGTAAATAATAAAAAAATACAAATAATTAATTAACCATATTATCAAATAACAATATAATAAGTATGAAAAATAATATAATAGTACTTGAAAGAGAGATAAATATCCACCGATCTGCTTCGTTGCCGGCAGTGTACTATTTCTAAGATAGTCATATAAAACAATAAGTGTTGCTGGTCCCCATGCCCATTTGCCACATGTATCAAGTTCTTGAAATAGAAACAAATATTTAGCAGATACTAGTGTAAAACTTTTATCTGCTAAAATGGTACACCCTACTAAATGTAGTAGGTATGCCCTAGCTGCACAATCGTACCGTCCTTCACGCATCTGTGTAAAAAATACTGATTTCAACCACTCAAAATTGTACGATGCACATCTGTTAGTCCTAGTCTCGGTCACTGCTTCATCATGAGTAACTCCCAGTAATTCAACGACAGCAGTAATCGCCAAGTCTTCAGTGACATTAGTAGGAGGAGTGAAGAACTCACCATAACATGGGATGCTGAGAAGACCCCTGACATCGTCGAGAGTAATAGTCATCTCACCAAAAGGCAGGTGAAATGAGCTCGTCTCTGTTAAGACAAACTCTAAAATTAAGTTTTGATGAAAATAAACAAATATTAATTAAGAATATTAATTATGATTCTAAATGTTATGTTAATTTAATATGTGCTCTTGAGTGTTTTTATTAAAGATAGGAACCAAGCAAAGCAAAGAAATCAGATCAAAAATAAATCAAACAGTCATGATCATAAACTGTACAAAACAGAGAAAGATCAGCAGAATCAAGAATGTTTGTCACAGCCACTTCACCAATCTTTCTCCAACACTTTTACATTGATTCTGCCTTAATCCTTTATACCAATTTCATCAGTACATGGCAAGGAACATATAGGAATCATTTTTTACTCAAAACGGTTCTCAAATCACTAAGATAAATCATCATGAATTTAAGCATGTCAAAAACGGACTGCAACTTTCTCCAGTCTGGAACTGTCAAGAAAGTTGAACAAAACTGAACTTCAAGATTGATTATAAGTCCTCAGATTGTCCAGAAGACTATCCGACCAGATTGATCATCTTTCTCCACCTATAATCAACGTTCTCCGTTTTTGAGAAGAAAAATTCTCTGTTTCTGCAGAAGAAGACTTCTCAGTTCTGCAGAAAATTATTTACTCCTTTCCAAACAGTTTTAGATCGAATCAAGTGTCCAGTCAAAGCCCAATAATCATCAAGTATTTTCGAAGCTTAATGGGTCATTAAACTCACAGGAAATATGTTTGAAATTAAGCAAAACGGCCCAAAACAGCAAGGCCCAAAAGTATCACATGAATGGTGTTTTTTGTCAACAGATTCGTTGCTTCTGTCAGAAGGAAAACAAAGCACTACCAACAGCTCTTTCTGACTAGAATTAATTGCTCAAATCATCTATAAAAAGAAGACAAATTTGCAAGCAACATTCAGAACTTCAAGTGCCAAGTATTCTCATTAAATCACATTCACTTGCATTCTTGAAGCTATCTCATTCACAAAAGAAATCAGGCTGAAATAGTTTCCTACTTCCAGATCATATTACTGAGTTCTTAATTCTGATTTTATTCTCAAACAAGAGTTGAGCATAATCAGTTTCAACCAATTCTTTAAATCATTATTGTAAACTCATAACTATAAGGATTGTTTATAGTTTGAAGTTGATTAAAAGAATTAACTGTAAAATCCTAGCAGATTAGTTAGGTGACTTGATTGAATCCTTTCTGGGTGGAAAGGAAGTGTAGTTACAGATCAAGGTTGATCTTTAACTGTGTTACCAAAAGATTGTTCTCCGTTCTTTGAACACTTAGTGAAAATCTCTCAGTTGTGAGGACTGGACGTAGCCCATGTTGGGTGAACTAGGATATATCTTTGTGTGGCATCTCTTCCTTATCTCTATTTACATTCAGTTATTGTTATTGTCAAAGTTAAATAGAGAAACTAAAAAATTGTGATTTTAACTAATCAAGAAAGTTCTGCGTTTTCTGTTTCAAAACCAAGAACGTTCTCCGTTTCTGTTTTCATAACCAAGATCATTCTTGAGTTGTTTTTCTTAAGTTTTTAACAGGAAATTTTAAATAGGCAAGATTACAATTCAAACCCCCTTCCTTGTAACTTGACATTGCTACTTCAGTCTCTACGTGCCATCTCTCAGCAAATGCAGATATTAGATTACCGTCAATCATGTTCATACTACATCGCTGCAGAGGATGTAGTCCAGATACGGTAATCCAATGATCAATCTCAGCGGGTAATACATATCTAATGTCAATGAATTTGACCTGCTTTTTGCCATTTGAAACCACTTTTAAGGGCATGTTTATCCTGTTTAATTACATTAAAAAAGATACACAATAAATTATAATTTAAATATAGAATATAAAATTTAAGTATAAAAAACTATACTACAAATATATTAAAATAAATATACTACAAGTATAATATGTAATAAAATAAATAATTAAAATAAATAATTAAAATAAATATTATGCTAAATATTATGTAATAAATAATTAAAATAATAAATAATTAAAATAATAAATAATTAAAATAATAAATATTATTTGTTAACCTCCCCATTCCACACTTTCACAGCTATGTGGTGCTCATAACCCTTGAGAACGGATAAATCGTAAGGGCCTCTAGGAAATAATGGAGCATCAGGCACCTGATCCTGTTCATCATCAATATAATCATGCTGCTGATCCTGTACATGATCAATATAATCATGCTGTTGATACTGATCCTGCTGATGCTGCTGCTGATCCTCGATTTCTTCATTCCTCCTTCTTCGTTTCTCGACTGAAGCTCTCCTAT
The DNA here is from genome assembly GCA_037974755.1 of Cicer yamashitae. Classification (NCBI taxonomy): domain Eukaryota; kingdom Viridiplantae; phylum Streptophyta; class Magnoliopsida; order Fabales; family Fabaceae; genus Cicer; species Cicer yamashitae. Next base: position 52,036,281 of record JBBPBQ010000002.1, on the reverse strand, counting down.
TTGACTGTGTAGAAGGCCGAACTCTAGAATGTTCACCGCTGGTTTTTGCTCCTCTGGTCCTCAATGTAAACAATAAAATCAAAAAAATGTATCAAATAAAAAAAATAACAAAATATAAATAAATAAAAAAACAAAACAACCACCGGAAATTTCAGTGAGATTTGAAATTTCCGGTATACAACATGCATACCGGAAATTTCATTTTTGAAATTTTCGGGAGTTGTATCCGGAAATTTGAAATTTGCGGTATTGAAAACAAACTATCGGATTTTTCAAATTTCCGGATACAATTCCCGGAAATTTCAAAAATAAAATTTCCGGTTTGCATTTTGTGTACCGGATTTTTCAATGAATTTCACTGAAAAAAATTTAAAATAGGGATATAAAATAAATTGGGGGTACAAAAACTAATTTTCTAACATGTAAAGTGTGGGCACTCTTAGAGTCGGATATTATTATGGGGCAGAAGTCATGACCGAATTGGTCTTCTTCAAGTGGCCCAATTTTGAAATATAATAAGAGGCAGTTATTATTTAGCCTGTCCATTTTCTCAAATACACCCTACGTGTTGAATATTTTTGCTTAAAAATTCAATTATTTGATAAAAAGTTAAAAATAACTTTTGAAAAAATTTATAATTAGTTTTATAAATATATACACTATACATGGAATGGGTGGAATTTCAACGGCGAGTTTATATACCAAAATAGGATGTTTCTTTATCGATTCAAAGATTAATTCCAAATGACTCGAGTAAAAGAGAGGGAATGGTATTTTTCTTCCTATTAACATGCTAAAAAAACTCTACTCTATCAAAATGACCTTAGATCTAATAGGGTCTTCTAAAACAAGATCTTTATAGTTGGTTGGAAAAAAAAATCTATTAATTATTATTATTATTATTAATTATTATTAATTATTATTATTAGCAGTAGTCGTAGTAGGCAAATGAACATTTTCATTTGTTTTTTTCATGATTTTGATCTTCTCATTTCAAAATCTTAAAATATAGTCTATTTATTTTTAAAATGTCCGAAAAATTTCCACCATTGAATTAAGGATGTATTTTTACTTACATTTGTTTTTTGCTTCAAAACTGAATTCTGATTAGTTTGATTTTGAGTAAAAATATACTAAATTTGTTAGGATATTTAAGATTAAGTTAAATTAAATTTAATTAAAATTATAAATTAAAATTTAATTAAATAAAGGATAAAATTATAAATAGAAGTTAGAATTAAATTTAATTATTTGATTAAATAAATAATGATAAAATTACAAATAAAAGAATTTAAAGGTAAAAAAAAAAAAAAACCCCACAAATTTTACTATAAATTGAAAAGGAAAAGAAAAGCAAAAAAAAATAAATTAGGTTAACAAATAAAAAGATTATAATAATATATGATATGACAAATTGAGTGAGAAGTGTTAGAGTTAATGCAAAGAAAATTGGAAGTGCAGAGCAAAAGAGTGAAGAAAGAAAGAAAGGATAGTTTTTGAAGCAGCTGAGGTGATCCAATATGAGTTTTCTGTTCGGCAGTAGAAAGACTCCAGCAGGTTATTCTTCCCCTTCTTTTTCACTTCCCATTTTTTATTTTTTAATCAATTCAATTGGGTAATTAATTTTGTTGATTGAATTAAGAAAAAAAAATTGTGTCTTTGATTAGGAACTAGGTTGTTTAGTTAATGGGTAGTTTGTTTTTGGTGGATTGTGATAATAACAGAGCTTTTGAGGGAAAATAAAAGGATGCTAGACAAGTCTATTAGAGAAATTGAAAGAGAAAGACAAGGCTTGCAGTCTCAAGAGAAGAAGTTGATTGCTGAGATTAAGAAGAGTGCCAAACAAGGACAAATGGTATATTATCTATCTATTATTGTGTCTTTTTTTTTTTTACATATATTTGTTTTGTTTAATGTTATACTTGAGATTGGAGGACTTATTTTTCTTTTCTAAATTAAGAAAGCTATAAAATGTTTTTAAAGTAAATTAATACATGTTTGGATTGGTGATGAGATTGGCAGAATCACGGTACCACCTTAATTTTGCCAAGGTCACTATCCATCCATACCTACACTAATAGTGTGATTGAAAAATTATATGTCAATCTATTATGTTATTCTTTCAATTTTTTAAAAAATCTCAAGTATATAACAAAATATAGACTCAGTTTTCCAAAACCCTTAATCAAAACATACCCAAGCGCGTTGGTTTGTTTGTTGTGTTGTGCTTAATTGTGTATTAAATATTAACTCAACGTATTGTATATTTTTGGACGTAGTTGAAAGTAAAGTGGTAAATTTATTTGTAGTAAACGACAAATTTGGAAGAAAAAAAGCTACACCAAAATTTGATATCTTGGTATAGATCATTTGGCATTCTTAAGTTGTTTATATCTGATGAGAAGCTTGTTTCTGTAAGGTTGGTGGTTTAGTATAGTAGGGCGGTGTTATTTGAACAGATATATAATATGTTTGATCTGGTTTGAGAATTTGAGTAGTTTCTGAGTTTGGCTTCAATTTGTTAGGGTGCTGTGAGGGTTATGGCTAAGGATCTTATCAGGACTCGCCACCAGATTGAAAAGTTTTACAAGCTTAAATCTCAACTTCAGGGTGTTTCTTTGAGAATTCAGGTTTGTTTTGCAAAACATATTTGTGTTTTCTTTGTATGTTATGCAACTTCGAAAGTTTCTTCGTGCTTATTGAGCTCCTTGGAAACTAGCAGATAAGATTGATTGATCTATAATTTATAGCCTTTAAAAATGACTTTCTGAGATCGATTTTAGACGCTTAAATCTACTCAAGCTATGGGGGAGGCTATGAAAGGAGTTACTAAAGCAATGGGTCAAATGAATAGGCAAATGAATTTGCCTTCTTTGCAAAAGATAATGCAAGAGTTTGAAAGGCAGAATGAGAAGATGGAATTGGTATCTGAGGTGATGGGAGATGCAATTGACGATGCTTTAGAAGGCGATGAAGAAGAGGAAGAGACAGAAGAGCTCGTGAATCAGGTTCTCGATGAGATCGGAATTGATATCAACTCTGAGGTAAGTTGTTATCATTCTTATTCCGAGAAAAGTTATTATTCTCTAGCTGAAGGAGAAGGGATAAATGTAACAATACTATGGATAATGATGATTGATGATACATATTTTTTTTGTTTGACGTGCAGCTTTTGAATGCACCTGCATCAACCTCAGTCGCTGCACCCGCAGCAAAGAACAGGGTTGCTCAGGCTGAACCAACGGGAAATGATGATGGTGGAATAGACGATGATCTACAGGCTAGGTTAGATAACCTGAGGAAAATGTGACGTGTACAAGTATTTGGTGACGCGTTTCAATGAAGCATGAAAATAATGATTGTATATGAAATCAGGATGTGTTTTAGTCACATTTTATTTTCAGGTTTGGAGCTATCTTATTTATGTAGAGAGTAAATCTAAATGTTACATGTTGAATTTCTTGAATATAAATTGAAAGAAATTTGCCATGATATATATCATCTTCAAAATTGTGTATCTCTTCTTGCTAATTGTTTTATCCTTCTTGTCACATAAAAAACAAAAAACTTGATTTTGCATTTATTAATTTCTATGATCATATAATTAGGAGAAATTCTGTGATACATAGATCTATTCATATGTACTTCCTCCATTTCATAATAACCAACACATTTGCATAAATAATTTGTCCCAAAAAGAGTGGCGCATTTTGTTTTCAATGTAATTTTAATTGTTTTTTTTTAATTATATCATCTAATTATTCTCTCCTTTAATCATTTAATACTATGTACATCACTCTCCAGTTATTATTCTATAGTTTGCATTTACAATAATAGGAATACACCAATGTTAATTAAAGTTAGTTTGGTAAAGTTGCTATGCTCTTTATTTCCATTATAAAATTATAACCTCTATTGTTTGTGTAAAACGGTCTAATATGTCAGTTATATTGGGACGGAGGAAGTAAATACCATATAGTAGATAGATACTGTATGCATCAGGGGTTAGTTTTGTATAATTTCTATGATCCAGAAGGGACTGCTGCAGTTGATTGTTGAACCATTGGGGTGTCAAAATGGTTGAGATGTCGGTGTTTCATAATGATGCCTTTGTACTTCCAATTTTTATTAAAAAAATAATTCAAGAGGAACAAATAATTGATCATATTTAAGTTCATTGTTGAAAGTTTTAATTAAATCTTCAAATTTACATAACATATATGAGGAACAGTGAGAAAAAAAATAGTTTAGGAAAGAAGCTAGCTATGTCAGGAGTCGGTTGCAATTAACCAGATTATTATCAAATTATGGAGTCACCCATATCCACAATAATCTGCTCATTTGCCAATGTCACATTTGGCGAAGTTACTCGGTCAATTTGAGAGCGACACAATGGACATCCAGAACGAGAGCCGAGCCATTTATCGATGCAAGATGTATGAAACATGTGCTTGCACGTATGAAGCTTCCGAACACTTTCGTCTTCTTGAAAGACTGTTAAGCAGATAACACATTCAGTCTGGTTCATTATGCCTTGTGCAGCATGGTCAGCTTCCTTGTACATGAATGTGATTGAATGTGACTCTAAACTCATGCAAGCAGATGATTTGTCATCATAAGATATGCCTGTTGTTGGAAGTGTTGCTGCATGATTTATAAACTTGCACCATCCTAGCATTGTGATACTGAATAATGCTAAAGCAATTACTAATGCTCCAATGATTATAATCCCAGGGAGGATATACATTTCTTCATGTGTCGAAAAGGCTATGAAAATGAAAAGGGTATCTTTAGAAATATTTATAGAGCCGTACCATGGTATAAGGTTGAAGATTACTATGAGTACACAACAAGGAATTTGGTCTCAGCAAAGTTGGAGCAATGATAATTGTATGATACATTTGGCATGAATACAAAAAGGGTTATTTGTTGTTTGAGAAAAAAATGAATGTAACATGTATTTTGGGATGGATAAGGAAAGATAGAGTAATTGTAAGTTTGTGATTTTGAATAAAAGGACAAATCCTCCTTTGATGTTGATGACTACTACTAGCTATGTTGGCAGCCGAATCAGGTATCTTTGTGTGTGAAGTTGCTTCTGCATTTCCTTTTTGGAACTACTCCTAAATCCCCTTGACAATAACATTGGTGGCATCTAATGAATTTTAAAGAAAAAAACTTTCAATTTTCTTTTCACATACTTACAAAATTGTATTAAATTTTTGTTATTGAGTCTAACTCATCTATACAAAATCGGTTTGTCTATAAACTTTTTTAAGTTTTACCTCATTCAATTGTGAGACTTGAATTTCTATGAATAAATTTATCATTTTATCAATCTTGAATTTCTATGAATAAATTTATCATTTTATCGATCGATACAAAGTATTTAAATTTTTAAAGAGCTTTGCATTTTATACGTACAATTACACTTGTGTAATTCCATCTCATCTTTAAATCCTATTTATATTGAAACACATATTTCAAGTTTTCATATTAAATCAAATCAATATTTACTATAGGGGTAAACTATTCATGTGCTCTCCATTCTGCAAAAAAAAATAAAAATTAAAAGACTAAAATGTTGTGGCGAAATCTTGCAATAAATAAAACTGAAGTATTAAATTATATATTATAGTGAGAAGACTTCTCATAAAAAAATATATCTGTCCTTAATCTGTCAAAAATTTGCTGTCATAGGTGAGAAAGTGGGAAATAGAAAATGTTTGTGTGTTCTCACAATAATAGATCAATCTTATTAATATTAAAAAAAATATTTCTACTCAAATTTCGTTGTCACTTCATAGCATTGGTGATCAAAACTCATGCTTCAATATGTAAAGACTAAAGACCTTTGTGATTCTTGTTTCTATTATATGGTCTTTGGTTATGGTTAGAAATATAAGATAAAAAAAAAATAAACAGACATTGATTCATATATTCAATTCAATAATGAGACAAAAACTTAAAAACTCTAAGTTGTTGGATGGAAAGTCTAGTTGAATAGTATTATTATAATAAAAAATTATGGTCACAAGATAGCAACATTATATTATATATATGTCAATAAAAAAGATAGCAACATTATTATACACAATTGAGCTTGTTGATTGCAGGTATAATTTAAAGTCCAGTTCTGTTTGGTCTTTCTCTTTAACTCCATTGCTTTTTTCTAAGTTATTTTTGTGTGCAGAATGAACAAGAACAAACGTGAATCCATTAGTAGCATAAGTTTATTTATTTATTATCTAACTCTCTTGCTTATTTCAAAACCAAGGGGTGTAGTTACAGACAAAATTTCAATTTCAAACAAGCATTACAATTCAACATGTCCTGTGATATTTTCTCCTACCATCTCAGTCCCTCAGATAAAATATGATGTCTTTGTTAGCTTCAGAGGTGGTGATATTCACCAAAATTTCCTTGGTCATGTCCTTAATGCTTTGTCACGAAAACAAATCGTTGTCTTTTACGACAAGAACCTTAAAACAGGAGATGAAATATCCACACTTCTTGGAGCAATTGAAAATTCATTGATTTCATTAGTCATATTCTCCCCAAACTTTGCATCTTCACGTTGGTGTTTGGATGAGCTTGTGAAAATAGTTGAGTGCAGAGCAAGATATGGTAGGATTGTAATACCAGTTTTCTACCATGTGAATCCAACAGTTGTACGGCAACAACATGGGACTTATGGTGATGCTTTTGCTCAACATGAACAAAAGTATCATTTGAATAAGGTGCTAAGCTGGAGATCTGCTTTGAAGCAATCTGCCAATATTGCAGGATTAGATTCATCAGTTTTTTCGTAAGTTTCTTTTACCAATAGATTTTAATATTTTCCACTATTTATTTATCTGTTTATTTTTCATAGAAAACCAACTAGCAACCAGATGTTATCCAACATAATATTCATCATTCATATAATAATATTTGCATATTCAAAACAACAATAGCTGCTCAAACAGTATATCAACTAATTTATCACATATACAGTCCAACAACCAATAAAAAAAACTCCTATAGCTGCATCACATTGAGGTCACACCAAAACAATATTGCCACCATTCAAAATAGGGCCCTACCAAAATGAAAGAGCTTCTAGAGAGATATTCAAGCCCCAAGGAATTGTAACTTTGCAGCCTGGGAATCTGAAGAAGAAAAATATAAGATGGAAAGGGATGAATCATAAAAACTCGTGGACAAGAAGGAGAAGCAATATTGGCACGAGTGTTTGATGAAAACAATTTAAAGTATAATTAGATCAAAGATATAGCAACGTCTAACGAAACCAGTTTTGAAAGAAAATAAAAATGTTATGCTTTGAAAGACTAACTCATATACATAGATCATTCCAACAATCATAATTATATGAAGATTTATATATAAAACTCATGGTTTCACTCCATCGTAATCATACATGAAGAACAATATCATAATCAAATATGAAACAGTCTCAATCTTTATATCACACCCTGCATATCATAAACCAAGGTCAAACTTCATCCAACATCCTACTATACTATGTGCACATAGTCCACATTAACTCTTACCGTGGTGAACAATATTATCTAATATACTTTGAGCCCTCTCAACTCATAGACCATATTATCTCTTCTTTACAGCAAATGATAGTGAGAGACAATGAGTACTTACTTCATAGGCTGCATTCTCTCTTTGTTGCAACAAACAGTAATTATAAAGACTATGAGCACTTAGCTCATAGGCGGCATTCTCTCTTCGTTGTAGCAACCGGCAATCATAAAGACTATGAACACCTAGTTCATAGGCCGCATTCTCTCTTTGTTACAGCGAACTGCATTCTACCATTAAACCAACTATAATAAAATCAAAATAGGAATCAAAATCTTATCATAAAAATATAATCTCAACAGACTACCAAGAATGCAAATCCATCTCAATTTCTTTAAAATCCAAACCATAGTCAACACAATATCTTTCCACCAATACTTGCTCACAGACTTCCATAGTTGTTAAAACACAACTTTAAAAATGTAGAAGATCATTTAAACAGCAACAACAAAACCATTAATCGACATTCTCATCGAGCTCCCAACTTTGTTTGTTTGTTTTTTGTAAGAAATAGAACAACTCATACTAATATTAATCGACATTCTCATCGAGTTCCCAACTGAACTATTCTCAAAATTTAGATTTGAGTTTGTAAAAGGAGTCTACTTTTAAAATGTCTTTGCTTCCCCTATAAAGAGAATACTTATAGAAAAACTCGCAAACAATATCCTTAGAGCGTAAGCATCTTGTGCATCTATCAAATATAGCTAGAGAGTAAGGATCATGAACATAGTGCTGTAGCATTGATACATGAAAAATTGGATGAACATGCGAAAGATCAGATGAGAGAGCTGTTGAAGTTATGGGATTTAGATAAAAAGATGAGGAAAATAATAAGAGTTTGAATTTTATTGATACTAACTTGGTGCAAAAGACTAAACATTAATCCCTACTTATTGAGATTCATAGACACAATCTTAATTAATTAATTAAGGAAATTAGGAAACAAATTGTAACAATAATCTTTTGAGATAATCTAAGATAATCTGTTTTAAAAAAGTATTCTTTGTAATTTTACATTAAAAGTGAGGTATTGTTAAAATAAATATATTTGATTGAAATACATACATTTTCTCTTTTCTTTGTTGTACAGGGATGATGCCAAGCTTGTTGAAGATATAGTTCAGAGTGTGTTGATGAAGTTGAATCAAGTGGACCAAGGTAAGTCAAAAGGACTTGTAGGAATTGAAAAGCAAATTTCACCTATAGAATCATTGTTACAATTAGAGTCAGAAGATGTTCGTGTTGTTGGAATTTGGGGTATGCCTGGTATTGGTAAAACAACTATTGCTGAAGAAGTGTTTCATAGACTACGTTCTGAATATGAAAGTTGTTGTTTTATGGCTAATGTAAGAGAAGAATCAGAAAGATGTGGCACAAACAGTTTGAGGTTAAGAAAAAATCTTTTATCCACTCTATTAAACGAAGACTTGAAAGATGACATGATAAATGGATTACCGCCTTTGGTTAAAAAAAGGCTTAGCCGCATGAAGGTTCTTATTGTTCTTGATGATGTCAAAGATGTTAAGCAACTAGAAGTTTTGGTTGGAATAGTTGATTGGTTAGGACCAAGAAGTAGAATCATCATAACTACTAGAGATAAGCACGTGCTTGCTGGAAAAGTCGACGATATATACGAGGTTGAGCCATTGGACTCTGCAGAATCTTTTCAGCTTTTCAATTTGCATGCCTTTAATAAACTAAAGCATCTTGAAATGGAGTACTACTATAAGCAATCAAAGAAGATGGTAGATTATGCCAAAGGTATTCCATTCGTTCTTAAAGCTTTAGCTAACCACCTTTATGGAAAAGATATAACTATATGGGAAAGCCAATCAAGGAATCTGAAAAGAGAGCAGATTAAAACAATCCATGAGGTTATTACATTGATTTACAATGATCTTGATTATTATGAAAGGATGATATTCTTGGATATTGCCTGCTTTTTTGACGGATTGAATTTGGAAGTTGATCTCATAAAACTTATATTGAAAGATCCTTATTATACAGTGGGAAGTAGATTACATATGCTGAAAGATAAAGCTCTTTTAACTATTTCTCAACAAAGTATTGTATCAATGCATGACATTATACAAGAAACAGCTTGGGAGATTGTTCGACAAGAATCTGTTGAAGAACCTGGGAGCCGAAGCCGACTATTGGATCCAGATGACATTTATCATGTATTGAAAGATGACAAGGTAAAATGTCACAATATTTTTCATCGAAGATTTGTAATTTTTGTTGTTGTAGGAAATGCTGTGTTAGACCTCTTATTAGTAAACATTACAAAAGGCAGCCTAGAGGTTCAAAGTGAATGGTTTGAACCAATTAGGTATTTATTATATTATTAGGCAGCAGTTATGGTATTAGACAGTTATTGAATAAATAAAAAAAACTGAAGGAAGAGTCAACAAGCAACTATTTGGGATTGGATAGTTATTGAGTTGTTATGGGAGGGAGAGACCAAGCTCTCTAATTCTTGGAAAGGAGAGACCAAAACTCTCAAACATCTTGAACGGAAAATATTGTTACTAATTTCCTTTATCTCTTTATTTTATTTTGCCAAGATTGAGTGTGTGTTTGTATATTGAACTACAACTTCATCTGTTTTGAGAATCATTCTCCAGAGACTAAAATAATAAATTTTGAGTTTATTCATTAATTTTTTGAATCATGGGACCAGTTTCTATCATGTTGCTTATATTGATGTTTGAAAATTTTCGTCTACTGTTTTAGCAGGGAAGTAAGGCCATCAGAAGTATGGCCATCAAACTATCAAAAATGAAGGAGCTGCATTTAAACCCCCAAGTATTTGCCAAGATGAACAGATTGAAATTTTTGGATATTTATACTACGGGGTCTCATAATCAAAGGAGTTTGTCTCTTCCTCAAGGGCTTGAATTCTTACCTAATGAACTAAGATATCTTCGTTGGGAGTATTACCCTTTGGAATCCTTACCATCCAAGTTTTCTGCAGAAAACCTTGTCACATTGAACTTGCCTTATAGCCAATTGAAAAAACTTTGGCATGGAATGAAGGTCGGTAACATATATATATATATATATATATATATATATATATATATATATAGTCTAAAGTATATTTTTAGTCTAATTGCTTTTGGTTCCCAAAAACTTGTCAAATTTTGATCCTTTTTATCCAAAAATGTGTCAACTTTAGTCTGCAGCTAACTTTGTCAGTCAGGGACTCAATAGCTTTTTTCTACGCTCCCTGGCCGGCATAGTTTGCTAGAAATAAAGTCCAAAGTTGACACATATTTAGAACTCAGGGACAAATGCAAAACAAAAAATTTTAGGGATTAAAAGCAAAAATGGTATTTTTCTAGCATTAGCATTCAGTTTAATTCAGATTCAATTTTCTCACAAGTATTGTTTTGGTTGGTTCTAAATGGAACAGGATATTGCGAATTTGAACGTCCTTATACTCCATTCATCCACACTCCTAACAGAGCTCCCAGACTTTTCAAAGGCCACAAATCTTACAGTAATGGATCTCCATTTCTGTGTAGGGTTGACTAGTGTCCATCCATCAGTTTTCTCTCTCAAAAAGCTGGAGAAACTGGATCTGAGTGGATGCATTTCTCTTACAAGCCTTCAAAGCACTACTCATTTAGGCTCCCTTAGTTCTCTATCCCTCTACAACTGCACAGCACTGAGGGAATTCTCAGTGACCTCAAAGAATATGAACCAATTGAATTTAGAACACACAGGTATCAAACAACTACCTTCATCAATTGGACTTCAAACCAAACTTGAAAAGTTACATCTAGGACACACTCACATTGAGACCTTGCCTAAAAGCATCAAGAATCTTACAAGGCTGAGACATCTCGACTTGCATCATTGCGGGGAGCTTCAAACTCTACCAGAGCTTCCCCTGTCGGTAGAAACACTAAATGTCGGTGGGTGTATATCACTGGAGAATGTAGCGTTCCGTTCAACTACTAGTGAACAACTTAAGGAAAAGAAGAAAAAAGTCACATTCTGGAATTGCCTTAAATTAAATGAGCCTTCTCTCAAGGCTATTGAGTTGAATGCACAAATTAACATGATGAACCTTTCACACCAACATATATCCACTTGTGATGGTGATCGTGATCATGATCACGGTCAAGGAATGTATGTGTATCCAGGTAGCGAGATTCCGGAGTGGTTGGAATATAGTACAACTACACATGACTACATAACTATTGATCTTTCTTCTGCTCCTTATTTCTCTCAGTTGGGCTTCATTTTTGGCTTCATCATTCCAACCATCTCATCAGAGGGTTTGACTCTAAAATTTAAAATCAGTGATGGTGATGGTGATGGTGAAGACGAAGGTGAAGGTATAAAAGTGTACTTGGACAGACCACGTCAAGGAATTGAATCGGATCATGTGTATCTAATGTACGAGCCAAGATGTTCACATTACCTAGCTAGCCGAGCCAATGATCAGTTAAAGATTAAAATTAAGGTTAGAGCAGCATCAAGAACACTGACATCAGGGTACATGCCAGTGCAGTTAAGAGGATTTGGAGTTAGCCTAGTAACCCCTTCAAAATATGACAAGTTTAAACAGCAATTGGAATTGGGTGATGGTAGTGTTCTTCCAAATAATATGTGTTCAGTTGAAGTGGGATCAAATTTTCTAGGAATTTAAAATGCTAAATAATGTTTTACTTGTATGTTTTAATTTATTAAGGTAAATTTGAACATGAAATCAGACTTTGAATAGCCCTTGTGGCAGTTTGTATTGCTGTGAATTAAGTTTATGAGTGTTTGATTAACTTGTTTCCAATCCTTAATGTTTTGTTTCAGAGCTTGTCTGCAACACCATAGAAAATCATGTGATTGGATCAACCCTTATGGTTGTTCATTAGATTGGTTTAATTCAAGAGTTTAAGGGTGATGATTTTAAATTTTACTTGTTTACTTTGTATATGTTATGTATTCCAATGATTTATAGGTAGAATTTTCACCCTACATATAACACACAATCTAGATGCTTGTGACACAAGCATAGCTAAATATTACTACGTAAAGTCCATATCACATAATATTGAACACTCTGCTATAATGTTAACTGATTGGGCATCAGAGTTTCTCTTATAGGTACATCTCTATTGTTCTTATCACTATATTCAGCCCTAACATCACCATTTTCTATGTTTGGATATATAGATATAACTTATTATTATTGCAAAGACTTGGTCCACGCAAATAATAATAAAGTTAATCTTGACATATTAAGGTGTTGGATCCAAAGTCTAATTGAATATTTTTATTATAAAAAAGAAGTCAATGTTATGGTCAGAAATATAAGATAAAAAAATTAAACAATTTCTTAAACAATTATAACTATTGTCATTTTATCTTGTCCCATTATATATAATATTTATGTATACACGCAAATAATGATTAAGTTAATATTGTACAAGTATTGACTAATCATATATTCTATTCAATAATGAGACAAAATTGGCTTTAAAACTATATATAAGGTGTTGGATCAAAAGTCTAGTTGAGTATTAGTACTATTATAATAAATAACAAAATAGTAAACATTATGTTCACATTAAATAAAAATAAACATTATATGGTCATAAGATAGCTACATAATTGAGCTTGTGGACTACATGTATAATATAAAGTCCAGTTCTGTTTGGTCTTTCTTTAACTTCATTGCTTTTTCTTTCTATTTTTCCTATCTCGCTCCAGAATGAACAATCGTGAGTCCTGTAGTAGCTTAAGTTTATTTGTTTATGTCACTCTCTTGCTTATTTCAAAACCGAAAGGTTTAGTTGCAACAAGCATAACTCCAACTTCAACATGTCCTATGATATTGTCTCTTTCTAACTCTGTTCCTAAGACAAAATATGATGTTTTTATTAGCTTCCATGGTAGTGACACCCGCAAAACTTTCCTCAGCCATGTCCTTAAGGCTTTGTCACGAAAACAAATTGCGGTCTTTTCGGACAAGAAGCTTAACGAAGGAGATGAACTATCAACTCTTTTTGGAGCAATTGAAAGCTCATTAATTTCATTGATCATATTCTCCCCATACTTTGCATCTTCACATTGGTGTTTGGACGAGGTTGTGAAAATACTTGAGTGCAAAGCAAAATATGGTAGGATTGTAATGCCAATTTTCTACCAAGTGGACGCCATAGTTGTGAGCAATCAAAATGGGACTTATGGTGATGCTTTGGCAGAACATGAAAAAAATTATGATTTCAACAGGGTGCAAAGCTGGAGATCTGCTTTGAAGCAATCTGCTGAGATTTTAGGATTTGATTCATCAGTTTTTCCGTAAGTTTTCTTTTAAGTTTTATCGATAAATTTTGATTTTTCCTCACTTTTTATTTAGTTCATAATGTTGATATAGCAAGTCTTAGTAAGAGTCGCACCATATATAGATGAAAAAATTAATAATGAACATTGTATAAACGAGAGGACACATGTATCTAATGCCTTAAGGTTTTGGGTGAAGATGTGGTGTTCAAAATTTGTGCGATTTCTTCCAACCTAATGTGATGATATCCCAAACCCTCTCATGACCTAATGGAAGTATCAGAGTTGAGGTTTGATCGAATATTTGTATCAAAAGTCTTCCTCACAATAGTGGTCAAACGGGGTATCTCATTGATGTTAAGTGTCAACAACGGTGGTGCTATGTAGATTAAAAAACTTTGGTTGGAAGAGAAGCTCATCCAAATGAATGGATGGATTCACACTTGAGAGAGAAATTGTTGATATCAAATGTAGGTAAAAATCTTATATTTGACAGAAAAGTGAATATGGAGTATCTATATTTTCGAAAAGTATCGTCGATCGTGGATAAAAAATTGTGACTTTTAAGCATTAACCTACGGTGGATCTTCTATCAAGGTGGTCCTCGGTAGAATTTGTCAAACGCTTATGTTTTACATATATATTTTTGACAAAAAATTACACGGAATTGATTAAAGAGAAAATGGACTATGTATTATCATGGTAAACCAAGTTTACACTACATTTAATAAGCATCATTGATTCTATTATCTCACCACATGATCATAACTATCATCATAAAATAATTATTCAATTCATAAACGATTTGTGTTGGTTGTCAGTATAAAACTTTTTCCATTAACAATGTATGTCCATTGACTTTTGATTAAAAAATTGTATACTATTTTCTATGGACGTTTAACCCGTTTTACGTTGCTCTTAATGCAACTCAAGACTATAATACTTTTTGAAAAAAATATAATAATTAGTTAAAAGAGATAGGTTGCGGTCCATAAAAAGTCTTTTATAAACATTATTTCATTTTAGATATTCTGTTTAAGTCAGTATAAGTTTTATATAATAATTATTAATTATATTTTATTTTCTATTATTGTATTTAAAAATGATATAGCTATTGATTTATTTAAAGACTTTGACTTGTTGACACACTTGAAAACTTAAAACATATTAAGCCATAGGTTAAATGAATTTATGATCCTATAAAATTTTAATATTTTGTTTTTAGTTTTTGTAAAAATATATAACTTTTTATTGGCTGCAAAATTTACATTTAAACAATTTTAGTTTTTATTGGAACAAAATCATCTTGGTAACAATTTTAATCTCTTCAACTTTTAAATGTTTTTATTATTTTTTGCAAACATTTTTAGATTATAATAAATTCATCCACAAAAATTTAGAATTGTATAACTTGCTATGAATTAAATGTAGATTTTTTAAACACTCAAAACTCAATAGAAAAATAACAAAAATATGAATTTAAAAATCGAATTTTAAGCTATTTTTTGTGGAAGAGTTTATTATAATGATGTAAACATGTGTACAGAAAGATCATTCAAATATATGTGTTGACTTAAAAACAAGGACTTAAACTACTTGCAAAATAATTTTATAGGTACTAAAAAAAATTTTTTTTTTTGTTATAAAGACTAAAAGTGAAATGTTAAAATTTTACAGGAACTAAAAGCATATAACAATTTAGAGATACCTCTCATTCTATTTAAAGGGTGGAGTTCATTGATGTACCAAGAAAAAAGGGTGGTGTTCATTGACTAGAAGAGAAACTTCTGTTCTTTTTCTATTGAACTACTATGAATTAATTTGAAATGTGGGTTATAGATACAAGTATACTTAGATAAACTAAACAATCAGTAAGGATTTCAATATTAGGAAAGCTTTTTTTCTCTCCCGAACCTTCTCAAAAACCCTTAAATTTTGTTCGGTTTGACCAATTCAAAAATGTATTTTATACGCTTGAATTGAACAATCTAAACATGTATTTGAGCACATAAGAGACGGATTTATTATGTAAAGTTTTTATCCATCTTGATATGGGACCGAGTTATGAACACCTTTTTAAAGTGTGTGTTGGCATCGAACATGTTTTGGACACAAATACTTCTTAAACATAAGTCGGATACTTCTAAAAGGTACCAATGAAAAGATATTTTTTTTGCTAGAACATCTATTAGACACATCTTGGACACACCAAGATACTGAGCTGACACATTACCATCACAAAAAAGAAAGTTAATGCGAGAAACACATAATTGGTGAAGCTTCATATTCAAGCCAAAGATTGAATAAATTTTCTTGTTAATTAATGAATGAGCTGAGAACAGCTATATATACATTTACACATTCTCAATGAAGGAAAGAAAAGATGTAACTAACTAACTGACTATAGTTACAAGAAAATGTACTAGTAGAGTGGAACTGATTTTCTATATAAGCAATGAAGTGGATAAGGCTTTTTCTGGTTTCATCTTTGGTTTTAAGGAAAATTACGCAAGTGAATCTAGTGAAATCATCAACAACAAGAGTAAGAACGTATTTATGGCCTAAAAGGGAAATAGTGGAGTAAGGGCCCCATAATCTGCATGTAAAATTTCAAAAGGGATAGAAGAAACACTAACACTGCTTTGAAAAGGTAATTTCTTTTGTTTAGCAAAGTGACAAGAGTCACAAGGAGACATATTATTTTTACAAGGAATGAAAGGAAAACGTTTAGAAATGGCTTGCAAGCCTGTATCAGAAACATGGCCTAATCTTAAGTGCCACAATTCAAAAGAATTATTATTAACAGTGGAATTACAAGAACTTGGGAGAGTAACTGCAGAATCAAGTGCATACAGTGCTCTCTGCAGATTAGCTGTACCAATCGTTTCCATTGAATGGTTCTGCATAATGTGACACAAATCAGCATTGAAATGAAGGTGACAATTATTGCTACTAGCCAATTTTGTAACAGAAATAAAGTTCACATGAAATGAGGGAATATAAAGCACATTATGCAAGGTTAAAGTAGGGGAAAGCACAATGCTCCCTGAAATAGAAGCAAGAAGTTGAGAACCATTTGGTAAGCTAACAGGAATGTGAACAATAGATTTGTAACTAGTAAAGGATGGAAGATGAAAGGTGGAAATCAAAGCAATGTGCATTGGTCGAGCCCTAGTGTGGTAGTTCTTGCTGTCCAAAGGAGGCGAAACAAGAACCAATGCAGGATTCTAATTTGGATGCAAGTAATAGGGATTCGCAGAATTGGTAGAGAAATCAGATAAGCTCTGGTGTGCCTTGATTTCAGAAAATCAAGCAATCGAAAATGAAATTAGAGAAGAAATAACGAAGAATGGCAGAGAAAAACACGAGAAATCGCAAAGCAGAAATGGCAACCAGAGCTCTATCTAGAGCTCTGATACCATGTTAATGTGAGAAACACATAATTGGTGAAGCTTCATATTCAAGCCAATGATTGAATAAACTTCCTTGTTAATTAATGAATGAGCTAAGAACAGCTATATATACATTTACACATTCTCAATGAAGGAAAGAAAAGATGTAACTAAACTGACTATAGTTATAAGAAAATGTACTCAAGTGTGTAACTAACTCTCTAGTTATGTAATTGACAGCTAACTAATTGACTATAGTTAAGCTAATAAAGTGGAGTTTGTATAGCAGTATTCGTGTCTACGTCGCAGTCATTGCTTCATAAGGTTTGAGTTTAAAAAATGTTGGAATAGAAACAAGTATTATGGTACATAGTACCGAACTCAGACCATACTAATTATTTTAGAAACTCGCAATACACATTGGCATCCCTGGTTGTAAGCATAGCAACAAGGCCCGACCTAGTCAAGGTAACCAGTATTTAGCAGAACGCCTCAGCGATGTACACAGTCTTTACGTAAAACATTCCTACTAAAGATGACTTTGACAGGGAATAGTCACTTTGACCGGGTGCGGCAGGTTTTCTCTTAAATTCAGAGCCAGGGCGGAGCAAGGATGGGGTGTTGATATCCACCCCCAAACACGTCTGCTAGTAGAATTTTTATTTTTTTTATATACATATACCCATTCATTTTATTTAATATTTTGTATTTTTAAAATTTTAATCCTTTTTCAAAATAAAATATTATTTTGATATCATTTTATTTTATTATTGTCTAATAATTATTATTTAAAAATTTAAAAAGCAAATTATATTATATATATGAGTGTGGGTTGGAAGGGGGGAGGGGCGACAAAACCCGTCTGGTTGCCATACCTACCTAGTTATAAACATAATATTAAAGTTCAAGATATTTGAAATAAATAATTTTGATTTAAAAATTTATTCTTTGTAATTTTAGATTCAAAGTAAGGTATTGTAAAAATAATCATAATTTGATTGAAGTTTACACATTTTCTCTTTTCTTTGTTGTACAGGGATGATGCTAAGCTTGTTGAAGAAATACTTAAGAGTGTGTTGATGAAGTTGAATCAAGTGGACCAAGTTAAGCCAAAAGGACTTGTAGGAATTGAAAAGCAAATTTCACCTATAAAATCATTGTTACATTTAGAGTCAGAAGAAGTTCTTGTTCTTGGAATTTGGGGTATGCCTGGTATAGGTAAAACAACTATTGGTGAAGAAGTATTTCGTAGACTTCATTCTGAATACGAAAGTTGTTATTTTATGGCTAATGTAAGAGAAGAATTAGAAAGACATGGCACAAATATTTTGAGGTTAAGAAAAAAGCTTTTATCCACTCTATTAGAGGAAGAAAACTTGAAAGATGACATGATAAATGGATTATCTCCTTTGGTTAAGAAAAGGCTTAGCCGCATGAAGGTTCTTATTGTTCTTGATGATGTCAAAGATGCTAAGCAACTAGAAGTTTTGGTTGAAATAGTTTATTCGTTGGGACCAGGAAGTAGAATCATCATAACTACTAGAGATAAGCAAGTACTTGCTGGAAAAGTTGATGATATATACGAGGTTGAGCCATTGGACTCTGATGAATCTTTCGAGCTTTTCAATTTGCATGCCTTTAAAAAACTAGAGCATCTTGAAATGGAGTACTATAATCTATCAAAGAAGATGGTAGATTATGCCAAAGGCATTCCATTAGTTATTAAAGCTTTAGCTAACCACCTTTGTGGAAAAGATAAGGCTATATGGGAAAGCCAGGCAAGGAATCTGAAAAGAGAGCAGATTAAAACAGTCAATGATGTTATTAGATTAATTTACAATGATCTTGACTATTATGAAAAGAATATATTCTTGGATATTGCCTGCTTTTTTGACGGATTGAATTTTAAAGTTGACCTCATAAAACTTCTATTGAAAGATCCTTATTGTTCAGTGGGATTTAGATTAGAAAGGCTAAAAGATAAAGCTCTTGCAACTATTGATCAACAAAATGTTGTGTCAATGCATGACATTATACAAGAAACAGCTCGGGAGATTGTTCACCGGCAATCTGTTGAAGAACCTGGAAGACGGACCAGACTATTGGAACCTCATGACATTTATCAAGTATTGAAAGATGATAAGGTAAAAAGTCCCAAAATAACGGAATAGAAGATCTATTTTTTTTTTTTGTTTCGTAGGAAATGTTGCTTATATTGATGTTTGAAAATTTTCTACTACTGTTTTGGCAGGGAAGTGAGGCCATAAGAAGTATGGCCATTGAACTGTCTGAAATGAAGGAGCTGCAATTAAGCCCTCAAGTATTTGCCAAGATGAGCAAAATGAAATTTTTGGATATTTATACTAAGGGGTCTCATAATCAAAGGAGTTTGTCTCTTCCTAAAGGACTTGAATTCTTACCTGATGAACTGAGATATCTTCGTTGGGAGTATTACCCTTTGGAATCCTTGCCGTCCAAGTTTTCTGCAGAAAACCTTGTTATATTGAACTTGCATAATAGCCAGCTGAAAAAACTTTGGCATGGAGTGAAGGTAAGTAATATGTATAGTCTAAAATATATTTTTAGTCTAATAGACTTTGGTTCCACACAAATTTGTCACACTTTGATCCTTTATATCTAATTAGGTGTCAACTTTAGTCCGTAACTAACTGTGTCAGTCAGAGAGCTATCAGATTTTAGTTGTTAAGTTAAATGTTCTTGAATGGTTGAAAGGAAGGAATTCTACCCCAAAGATTCAATAACTTTTTGTTGTATGCTCTCTGACTGGCATAGTTCACTATGAATAAAGACCAAAGTTATATTTAGAAATGTGGGAACAATACGAAACAAAAAAATTAGGGATTAAAAGCAAAAATGATATTTTGAAGGACTAAAAACATACTATTTAAACAATATATATTCCAGCATTAGCATTCAGAATCAATTGGCTCACGGGTATTGTCTTGGTTGGTTCTAAATGGAACAGGATCTTATGAATTTGAATGTCCTTACACTCCATTCATCCACACTCCTAACTGAGCTTCCAGACTTCTCAAAGGCCACAAGTCTTACAGTAATAGACCTCCGTTTCTGTGTAGGGTTGACTAGTGTCCATCCATCTATTTTCTCTCTCAAAAAGCTTAAGAAACTGGATCTGACGGGATGCATTTCCCTTACAAGCCTTCAAAGCAATAATACCCATTTAAGCTCCCTTAGTTCTCTATCCCTCTACAACTGCACAAAACTGAAGGAATTCTCATTGACCTCAAAGAATATGAAACAATTGAATTTAGAACGTACGGGTATCAAACAACTACCTTCATCAATTGGACTTCAACACAAACTTGAAAAGTTACATCTAGGACACACTCACATTGAGACATTGCCTAAAAGCATCAAGAATCTTACAATGCTGAGACATCTAGACTTGCATCATTGCAGGGAGCTTCAATCTCTACCAGAACTTCCTCCGTCGATAGAAACACTAGATGTTGGTGGGTGTGCATCACTAGAGAATGTAACGTTCCGTTCAACAGCTAGTGAACAACTTAAGGAAAAGAAGAAAAGGGTCACATTCTGGAATTGCCTTAAGTTAAATGAGCCTTCTCTCAAGGCTATTGAGTTGAATGCAAAGATTAATATGATGAACTTTTCACACCAACATATATCCACATCTGATGGTGATCATGATCACGAAAACGATCGCAATCAAGGCATGTACGTCTATCCAGGTAGTGAAATCCCAAAGTGGATGGAATACAGTACAACTACGCATGACAACATTACAATTGATCTTTCTTATCTTTCTTCTGATCCTTATTTCTCTCAGTTGGGCTTCATTTTTGGCTTCATCATTCCAACCATCTCAACAGAGGGTATGACTCTGAAATTCAAAATCAGTGACGGTGAAAGTGAAACTATCAACGTGTACTTGGACAGACCATATCAAGGAATTGAATCAGATCATGTGTATCTAATGTACGACCCAAGATGTTCGCATTACCTAGCTAGCCGAGTCAATGATCAGTCAAAGATTAAAATTAAGGTTAGAGCAGCATCAAGAACACTGACATCAGAGTACATGCCAGTGCAATTAAGAGGGTTTGGGGTTAGCCTTGTAACCCCTTCAAAATATGACAAGTTTAAACATCAATTGGAATTGGGTGATGGTAGCGTTATTCCAAATAATATGTGTTCAGTTGAAGAGGGATGAAATTTTCCAGGAATTCAAAATGCTAAATAGTTCAGTTATTTCAATTGCTTGTTTTACTTGCATGTTTTAATTTTGTTAAGGTAAATTTGAACATGAAATCAGAGGGTTTATGGGTGTTTAATTAACTTGTTTCCAATCCTTAGTGTTTTGTTTTAGAGTTTACAAAAAAATTTAGAGAAGCATGATTAAGTATACATACATTTGGATATATATAATTACTGTGTGCTAGTGGTTCTGCAAAGAAATTTATACCCACCTCAATATAACTTCCAAGTGCTTCAACTTCGGCAGGAAAATATCTCCATGGAGGTTATGAATACACCACATTAATGAAGTAAAAGGCTATGAAATTTGGAGGAAAATTTATTGACAATGAAGATGGGAAAAAGTTATGCCTAATATCAAACAATATAGAATACGGACCTTCTTTTTAATTTTCATGGATTATGATTCCGAACTACTTAAGATTCCGGAATCCGAATAATCAACTAATCAAGCACGGCCTGCAAGAAAGGAGATAACTAAGGCTATGTATTATGATGATATAATAATTTGAAAATGGACAATCCCTTCATCTAGAATCTAGAATAACCAACAAATTTGAATATAGAAAGATATGAAAATACCATTGAAAATCTATTAGAAAACCAAAAATTTGCATCAAAAGAAGATAGCAAATCAGGTAAATCATGCTTATAGAAAGAATTATTTGGTTTAATCAAATAAAATTATTCTTTTGATGACAATATGATATGAAGCACGGACACCGGCCTTATACAAGCGGCAAGACATAAACACCAGTAATAATTTAAGAAAATAGAAGTACGAAACGAGTTCTAATTTGAGAAAATATAAATTGTATGTAATCATGAAACTTGAACATGCCATCAATTTGAAGTGTCGAGAACAATTTGGCAACTCCACAAAACCAAGTTATAATATGGCTATATAATATCTATCCAATGTAGAAATATACTAGTAAGAGAACAAAAATCAAAAGCAGCATTGATTAATTAATGTAACGAACCTTTGATTTTGAAGTTTGAACACAGCAGAAACTTCCATAGAACTTTGTTCACCATAATCAACATTCATTTTCAACAACCCGTAAATAGCATGGAATTGGAAACCACACACCGCGCACGAACTCTTCCATAGTAGATTCCATTTTATCGTCATTGAAATGGTGCAAGTTCTCCCTTGTATCACCTTTTTCGGTTCCCCTTTCATTATGGTTGCTCATCAAATTGGATTGATTCAAGAGTTTTACACTGTGTTTTTGAAGAAAGAGGGTGGAAGAGAAATAATTTCCACCGTTTTGAACAATTAAAATTAATAAAA
>JBBPBQ010000002.1:51985748-51998295 GCA_037974755.1 Cicer yamashitae | reverse complement strand
CGCCTATATGCGTGTGTCTGTGTGTAAGAAGAAATTCATTACAAAGGTGAAAAAAGATAGATCCATGAAAGCGAGATGTTTGATTACTTTGATATGGCATCATTTCATGTCTTTTTTTTTTTTTTTTCTTTTGAAACTCAATATAGCACCATGATTTAATATTTTATCTTTCTTATAGTCCACTACTGAATCTGTAAAAGAGAAGCAGTGTCCGGTAATTGGCACAACTGAATCAAGGCAGGAATTGAGGCCAAAAAAGATAGATCCATCTAGTAATACTTCGGAGGGCGATATAGTTACTGTTCCGACAGCTAAAGGTGGTATGAGGAGGAAACATCATCGAGCATGGACCCTTGTTGAGGTAATGAAGTTGGTTGAAGGTGTGTCGCGGTGTGGACCAGGGAGGTGGTCTGAGATCAAACGGCTCTCCTTTTCTTCGTATTCATATCGTACCTCTGTTGATCTCAAGGTATGTCATGTGGATTTCTGATCATGTGAAAACTTGTAGAGAACATACTAGGCTAGATTTTTGTGTTTGTACCTGCATATATTGATTGCATATTTTGATTTGCAGGACAAGTGGAGGAATTTGCTCAAAGCTAGCTTTGCACAGACACCTGCAGATGAGGGGGTAAGAGCTTACGACCGAAATTTTAGTTAGAATGTGCAGAATAATCATTGTGAATTGATAATCTAATTAGACCTTGAAATCAAATTCCAAAATGATCATTGTAATTGAAAATTCTTAATCACATTAGTTCTTTCTGGACGGACTAATATATCTCAGATTATTTTGGAATTCAGGTACCAAATTTTGCTCGATGCTTACAATTTTATTCATTTATTTTTATTCCAAATTTCTGAATTATCCTATTAAGGTATATTATTACACCCATGTTTTCTCCTATGAAGCACAAACACGAATATTGGACACGACACAGACACGTAGACACTAGTAATAACTTACGAAAATAAAAGTGATTGAATGTAACTACATGTGTCGGTGTCTGGATACTAGTTTTGAATCTAAAATATTGGTGCTACGCATGTTTTCCATGCATAATGCTCTTGAGGTAGCATGTGTTGTGCGTTGCAAATCCATCTGGTTCCTGAATTTGTCCTCAAGTTACTTTCTAGAAATGTAAATTACTACAAGTCTTTAAATTCAGCTCTGATGATCACATTGGTGTTTTGTTTTGTATGTATGATAGATGAATTCGCGGAAGCATGGTACAGCGCCAATTCCGGAGCCAATTTTAGTCCGCATAAGAGAGCTCGCAGAGATGAATTCTCAGGCACCTCAAAATTTCAGCTCAAGCAAGTTAACTGCTAGTGGTCCAGGGAGTGTGCATGGAGACAGATTGGGGTACTTGTAGTAATGTTGTTTGTAAATATTACCAAATTGCTTAACTCTGCAAAAATTCTAAAAAACAGAAAATTATTAACTTGTGTTTTTCTTTAAACCCAATCCTTTTTTTGATGCATAGAGTCTAGAACCGTATATAATAATAGAATGTTAATGTTTAAGTTCTTCATTATGGATGTTTTGATCGATGTAAATCGTTTTTTGAGTAAATTAGGATTAACTTCTCAATAAGCATTTAAAAAAAATTTACATAATTCTATGATAAGTCTTCTAACTAATAGATTTTTTTTATATTCAAATGTTACTACATTAGTAGTTAGATTAATTTTTCAAATTCAAATCTAGAATCTCCTTTCTTATAATTTATGCTTAATTGTACTTTTGGTCCCTCTATTTTAGGTGAATCGTGAAAATAGTCTCTCCATTTTATTTGTTCTCTATTTTAGTTCTCCAAACAGAATTTGGGTGCAAATCTTGATGAATTGTCATTTTTTAATGACGTCAAAAAAATGGTGATGTGGCAGAGATCTATGTGGATTAAATGAATTATTATATTATTTTAAATTTAAAAAATACAATTTCTATTTTTAAAAACAAAATTTCTATTTTTAAAACATTTAATAAGCCAATTGAAGAGCGAAAACAATTGAAGAGTGTTGGGGCCAACAGCGGATAACTTACATTTCAATAGTCCACCTTTTGTTTTTTAGCTAAAGAATAACATGGGGTAGCTAAAGAATAACATGGGGTGCCACGTGCCAAGACGATAATCACATTTTCACGCACATTTTACATTTTTTAGCCAAATAATGACAATTAGTGTTTAGTCTTTGTACAAGTTCATGGCTAATAATAGGATTGTAGTCTCTGAGTATTTGTGTATATAAATATTACTTGTAAAATTTATTTTAGGCAAACAACCAAACAAACAATTACGTTTTAGTTATATTTTTTATAACATTTTTGTTCTCAAAAAATCATTTGTCATTTTTAATACTATTTAGAGAAATTAACGAATCTATTATCAAGAAAAGAGTTCCTTCTTTAGTGTAACCGTTTGAAGAAAAAACTAGAATATCCTAATGATAAAGCCAACATTTTGATAGAGCCGCCAAAAGTAACTATCACGTCCTTTATTAGAGAATAGAGTGATATATGTGAATACATGATAATATATATCAAGTCTCCGCAATAACTTGATGACATTATTAAACTTATGATACATAACAAGGTTCAATACTTGATGACATTATTAAACTTATGATACATAACAAGGTTCAATACGTAGAGAGTCAGAACCTAAAAGTGTCAATTAAATTAAATTGATAATTCAGTCAACTTCCACTGTCAAAATATTTTAAGGTTACCAAGGTCAAAGATGCCTTTGCAATGCAAAACCATCTGACTATCCAACAATTGACCTTCACGTGTCTAATCGAATCCTACACAACAGCTATCTTTTGTCCTTGTGTACTTTTGTCACAGTTAACCTCATAGAACAATAAGTGGTGATTATACCTTTTAACAATACTTATATTCAATATAGACCGGTGCATATGGCTAGGAAGCCATTTGAAGCACTATAACAATACTAAGTTACAGCAACAAAAATAAAAATAAGACAAAGAGGGGGCACAAAAATGTAGTGTGTGAGAGTCAGTCTTCATTTCTTTTCACCCAAAAACAACCCACTTCCATATAAAACTTATCTAATAAATAATTATTCGGTGCATTCTACTAGTAAAGGGGATTAAACAATAATTCATATAAAAAGACTTTGTAGAATTGAGCTAAGAGCAGCCATTGGGAAATACTCCACCAGCTGCACTCATTGGAGAGCAAGCATGCTTGTAGGTTTTGATTTCTCAAAATGTTTATAAATGCTCTTGAATTTTTATTTCTTTTTATTTCGTGTGTTTGAGTTTGTGGATTTTTTGTTCATCAAAATGGTTGTGTCGCACTTAAGTTTATTTGTGGATTTTTTTCTTGTAATAGTTAGTTTGTATTTATATTAGAACTTATGTCTAATAAATTAAACATGTGATGATATTAATATTAATTAGCATATAGACAAACACTAACATTTAATCGGTCACTTTTTCAATTGTGTTTTATTGTATCTTTAATATTACTGTGTAACACTAATACCACACTTTCTTTTTATATTTTTTTTTTTGACAATACTTTCTTTATATATCAGTCTTTAACAGAAAGGCATATTATAAAACATGTATAAATTTTTATAAATCAATATAAAATTTCAAAATGCCAGTTAAAGAATTGTTTGTATTTTCTAAAACACCCATTTTTCAAAGATAAATTAAAATCAATAATTTGTTTTCCAAATATAGAGAAATTTTTAAAACGAATTCAAAAACTAAAATAAACATTTATATTTACATAAAAGAAATATATAAATTAAAAATATTGCGTGATAGAAGAATGAATTTCAAAACATAAGTGCATTGTCAATGTAAATTAGTTTTACACCAATATCGATAAAAACTTATCACATCACCACATATATTGTCAACTTGAAAAGCAAATAATGCACACAAATGTGTATGACTATAAAATTAAGAAAATGATAACAAGTATCTTTAGAGCACTTGTTAAAGAATCAAAAAAAGAAATATAATTTTAAAAGTTATGCCTTCAATACCTTGAAAGTATTTTTTGACATACAACATTTTTTATTTTCTTTTTTGATTCCTTAACAAATGTCTGAACCATGACACATAAAGTTATTGGTGCGCAAATAGTCTTGTTTTAATGGTTTTCACAAGCAAATTATCAGCTGAAAGCTGTCTCTATGTTGTACTGCAGTGGTAGCACTAGGCCAGTAGCAAAGTAAAAAGATACTATCAGTGGAAAGCTGCAACTTCATCTCTGAAGTGTTTGAGCAGGTTCTCAATACTCATAATAACACTATGATCTTCGTTATCCCTGACTTGTACACTCACCTGAAACAATGAAACAGCTCTTAGCTTTGTATTGGGTATAAAAAGACTCAAAAAAAAGCCACAATATTAAACAAGGCTTAATAGTTAATAGAAGAACCTGTCCAGTATTAGCTTCCTCTTCTCCAACAACCAAGATGTAGTTGTACTGTGCTATCCGAGCTTCTTCTACCTACAGAATGACACAACTTCTTGTTCATACAATTTTTTGTTTCAACCTTAGATTTTTTATACTAAAACAAAATAGAACTTTTAAATTGGCACTTGAATGACAGTTTACAATTTCAAAATACAGATGTAAATTCATGACCAAAAAACAATGCAGCACCGCATGAATAAGATGAAAATAACACTAAATTATTGGTTTTGAAGGTTTATGATACCTTCTTCTGAATCTCCTTATCAGTTGTATCAGCATCTACATGATACCCTTCTTGATGGATTTGATCACGTACCTAGAAAATTGCAGAACAGTAATGTTATAAAATTAATAAGCAACCTGCTTTTCGCACCATAATATAGTACAAGTATCTCAACAACAATAGAATTAGAACAATGACAAAAGTTAGGCCATAAAATTATTCAACGAAGATTGTTCAAGCTTCATGAGGAAGTTACCATAGAAAAGGTTAATATAAAAACACATGTAACAGACTCAAAATATAAAAATTGGTTCAACCATTTGACGCTGCAGACAACCTCAGCAGGCATCGGCTACATGGAGTAATTTGCAATTTGAAAAGCACGAAAAAATGACAGATGCCACAAAGTTTACCTTCCAAAGAGATTAAGTGTTATCTAATGATATGGAGTATACATCATCACCCCAATCTAGCTGTTATGTTATGACATGAGAAATATACAACAGAATAAAGCCAGGAGTCAGAGCTATGTACCTGCAGTGCATAAGCTTGTGATTTCTCGGACACGGGGCACAAAATTGCTTGACGAGGACTGAGCCAGAAGGGCCATTTACCCTTGTAGTGTTCTAAAAGTATGGCAAACATGCTTTCAACAGATCCTAGAATGGATCTGTGTATCATAACAGGTCTCTCAATTTTGGCTTCATCCTCAGTTGAGAATTCCAACTTAAAACTATCAGGAAGCTGGAAGTCAAGCTGCAAGCAACCAAATTTATCCAATTATCAGTAAAAAGAAGTTAACAACTGAATCATGTGAATGCATGTCAACTGAAACAGTGAATACCTGTAGAGTTCCACATTGGAATTTCCTACTCAATGCATCAGATACACTGATGTCTATCTTCGGTCCATAGAATGCACCATCCCCTTCATTCAACTGCAGCAGAGTTTTACTCAGAATATAAGCACATAATTTGAAGCTAACAAATGTTGCATTCCATAGAAAATAATAAAACAGAATACAAAATAAAATAAAAACTTATGTGAGTATAAGAAAATAAAAATGGCATCAAGTAAACCTATAATTGGATTCAAAATGATAAGCATACTCCACTTTTAGATGCCCAAACTGAATTAGTTTTAGTCAGAATCAAACCATACATTTCAAGCAATATCTTAAGCCGGCATTAAAGACCTCTAAAATAATACCTGCCATGGCTTGCCAAACTCATCCAAAGCCTCCCTGAGATTATTTTCAGCCTTCTCCCACGTTTCAAAATCTTTAAAGCTTCTCTCTGGCCTCTACTCGAGCATTTAACACAAGAAAGGGTAAATAAATAGCCGAGCCATTAAATAGATTATAGCAATTACTATTGGCAATATGTATGTCTGTATCATGTACCAAAAGAAAAGAAAATAACAAGAGCAGAAGCTACCAAGCTTAGACAATGGTCAATATTCCCTAAACTATTCAATACTTCCAAGTGATGGACATTGAGAATAATAAAGAGTAAAAGCATACTGTTGAAAGTTTCAGTTCATATGTGAAACCAAATATTTGATAGACATAATCCATGAAGTTCAAGGCTTTTTTGACTTCATCTTTTATCTGTAAAATGAATTGAAACAATAATTTCAGCTTCAGCTCAAAAGATATTTTAAAGATTTATATCACATAAATTTACGCATAACACACCTGGGACTCCCTACAGAAAATATGTGCATCATCCTGTCAAACACACAAAATAAAGGCCATAAATAATATAGAACTTCTAATAGTATAGAAAATAGAAATTAAAGAAGGTGATAATCAAGTCACTAGCTTGCAATGCTCCTCATGTTGTAATTGTACCACATCTTTAGAAAAATTGATAATTAATCCAGGTCATTTTACTTATGTATCGGTGAATATTCATCGAGGAACTCCACAATTCACAATAGAAGCCAAAATGGAAATGTAACCAAGATCAAACAAAGAAAACAGATCTCATTCCACAGTCCCACCAAAACTTATATTTTGTTGTTCATATATATAGCACAAGAGAAAGGTTTACCTGCTGAAATCTCCTAGTATGCGTTAATCCATGCAGGGAAGCAATGGCCTCATTCCGATGCAAAACCCCAAAATCAGCGAAGCGAAGAGGAAGTTCTGTAAAGCAATAAAAATACTGTGAGATACCATTTCAGATGAAAATATCCATTGATATATCTTCAAATTGTACACTTACAGAATGGAAACTAAATTATCTCTACTTCCCATCTGTTAGGAACCCCAAAATTGAATTGAAAAGAATGAACAATTATATTGAAAGATTGAGAAAGGATAAAAGAGAATAAGAGAGAAATCTCTCCTCTAAGGGTTTTCTCTTCACAATAGAGTCACTACTCTATTCACAAATGTTTACAATATTCAATGATACCCCTTTCTATCATTGTATTCTCCTATATATACAAATACTTCTCAGACTAAACAAACAACTAACTAACTACCTTCCTATCTAATTCTCCCTATTCTATATCTAAACACCATCACACAAAAGTTGTAATTTTTAGTACATTACAATTCAATTTGGGACATAGATGATTGAGTTCTATGTGCCAAAATGATATCATGCAGAAAAAGTACAGCTTATAAATAAAGCACCCCTTGAGTTATATGCGAATATATAAGCAAGAAGAAAGATGAAGCCACATAAAATCACACTACACAGGTAATTTTCAATGTAGACATTTAAAATCAAATTAATTGTCAATCCATTGAGCAAAAAGCTCAAACAGGTGCATTACCCCAATTTCAACAACAAACTATGAACTAGCTCAGCCACCCCAAGTACAAATACAAAAGACACCATTTGAAGAAATATGTCTATGCAAATGAAAATTACCTCTGTACGATCGAACCCTGTGCTTGAACATCAAGCAGTGCCCTGGGCAATTCATTGGTTTCAATCCAAACTCCTGTTTGTCAATCTAAAACATATATATAATTTGGTTAGATAACTTGATTGCGTTTAAAATAAAAACCTATTATGAAGGTTTTGTACCTCTAAGACCACATGCAAACAACAAAAAAATACCTCTAAGACAAACATATCCTCTCTATGATGTTTTGCATGACCAGATTGCATCCACAGATCCATGTTGAATACATTCGGGGACATAACCTGGTGATTTCAAGCAAGTTGTACTAAGCACTTGGAAAAAGATTGTTTTTAGTAATATCAAGAAACTTCTATACTGAAACTTTACCTCTTGATATCCCCTATCTCTGTATTGATTTCGAATGAAGTCCATGAGTTTGTTGTAGATCCGAGCACCATGTGGAAGAAAAAACCAACTTCCCGGACTAACATAAACAGGACAGACCAAGAGACGACAGTAAGAAAAGCTTACTAAATTCTGCAATCAGACAAGAATGAACCCACTATACCTCCACTCATGATGAATAATAAGCTCTTGTTTCACTCCCAAAATCCTGTGATCATACTTTGAAGCCTCTTCATGTTGATGCAAATTCTCCTGAAATAAGGAGGAAACATAATCAAATTATAAATTCATATTGTAGCTTTAGAAAGGGCGTGCATAGAAGTTGGTATCACCATGAAAACAAACAATCTATTAGTCAAGACACATAAACACAGAAAAGCACACAACTAAGCCCAAAAACTGTAAACTATACACTGGTTTAAGGACAAAGATAACCAATATTGAACAAGAAGGGATTAGTTATTTACTTATTCCACAAGATTGGTTACCTTTATGGGATCTGGTGACAGTGATCGTTGGCAAGTTGGCGCTTCTTCCTTCGTGTAAGTAACCATTGCAGCTGCCGCAGAGTAAGATGAGCAGGAAAGCTTACTGAAATGAAGGACTAAGGAGTGAGTGGAAGCATTTTGTAACCATAAATAATGTAAAATATTGAAATACAATACAACCAATATATCACTTTGTCCAACATAACTTCATTGTTATAACTAAGGGTGTGCATGGGATGGTTAACCAAACCATATTGTTATAATAAACAAGTTCAAGATTTTGTTAAAAGGTTTGTACCAGTTTGGATTCGGTTCGGTATTTATAACTGGTTTTTCAAACGGTATTTTAATAACTGGATTTTAATCATTATTTTAAACCGGATTAAAACTGGTTTTTGAAACCTCTTCGCACCTGAAACTGGACCAGTGCTTAAATCTCCATATACAACTCCTCATTTTCATGAAATTGAAACATCACCAACTGATCAGAAGAACCAACATTGTTTGACTGGCAGGAAATAGAGTCATTTTCAAAGGAATTGCAAGTGGAGTCATCATAAGTATAATCATTATGGAAACTAAGATGTAGGAAACAGCATCATTAATGGAAACCGTGTCACTTAGTATTGTGGTTATAACAACAAAGGTAGAAAGTAAAATACTTGAAGCTTATGTGAAAATAAAATGGATATGGACTGAAGAGTCTTCACCAAAAGGAGAGTACAAGGCTTAATGAAGTACACAACATAACCTATATATCACGACACTTCTATTTGGAGGCGTCCTACAAGTGTCCCAAATTTTTAAGGGCGCCAAATTTCTTTTATATTATAAAAAAATATATAATAAAAAAATGTAGTACAAAAAATATCAAAGTTTAAATGATTCAATTCTTCACAAACTCTAAGTCCAAAATTCTAAATTTATAAATTATTGAACTCTTATGGTTGAATATGTACAAAAAAAAATATTGAACCCTTTTAACAATAAAAAAATGTTGGGCCATTCCACATCATTGTCTTAATAGTTTAGTAGACCGATGGAAAAACTTCTTTTTAGAAAACAGGATAGTCCATGTGAATTTGGATTTTGGTGTTTTGTACAAAGTTTTAACTTATATAAAAAAATAGAACATCAGGTTCAAACTTCACATAGGCACCAAAATTCTCAAAGACACCCTCTAACAACAAAAACTTAATTCAAATACAACAACAACTTCAATAAAAGGTGTGCGATACAGAACGGTAAAGAACAACAATAATAAACAAAAACAACAACAGCAGCAACAAACACAAACAGAATCCTAAAAAAACAAAGTAGAAGGTTCAACACACAACCCAATATGTGGAAGGGACACGACAGTTGCTGCGAACTGAAACAACGCGGCGGTGGCTATCACAAGAGAAACGGCACAGCGGCGGTGGTCACAGGCAGGAGACACGGCCCAGAGAGGCACATAAAAACACTTAATATATTTTTTTATTTTTATTTTTATACGGTTCATAGGCCAATAAAAATATTTTTTAAAAACTCATCAGACATCTACCAACTGTGGAACGAAACAAAAAACCTCACAAAAAAAATGTTTTTGATTTCCAAGTTTTGGGATAATTATTAATTTAATTTAATTGATATTTGTGCTAATTCTATTCAATGAAAATCATGGAATAGTGCATCTATCTTATTAGATTAGAGGTCATTATTTTTCACTAAAAAGAAATATATAGGCCTCTCAAAATATCTTATTAAAACTTTAATATGAAGTTTTGTTATCAATAAAAAAAAACTATTGGTTTTCGCTTTGACTCTAATCGAAGCTTCCATTACAATAACAATTTGATAAATAATTTTATATCGAAAAAAAATAGAAAAATAAATTTTGAATAAAATATTAATAATTTATTTATTAATTTTGAAAAAATTTCATCTGATAATTTTATATAGTTTCATTTTAGGCCGCATAATGTATTGAATCAGTCTGGGTCACGACGGGATACTATTTTACTAAACTAATGATATCAAATTTGACAATCTCATGATACTAATACTAAATTTCAAGATTTCAAGTAAAACAAACTATATATGTTTTAGCTGCAAAACCATCATACTAACTCATTGATTTTCATTACGGCATGCAAATTAATAACAAAAAATTTGGTACTGATGAATGATTAAACAAAAAAAATGTAATTAACGAGGAAGAATAAAAACAAAATAAAAGCATAATGAAGATATGAGCATTGCAAGAAGACATGATGAGAGTATAAAAACAAATATAGAAATAGAATCAAAATAAATAAATAAATAAATAAAAAAAAAAAAGAAAAAGATCAAGGAAAATATTGCAAGAGAAGAGATGGTACCAGTAGGGGTTTTGTGTCTTATTCCGTTGGAGAAGGTTTGCCGTTGTAAAAGCCAATATGGGTTTGAGGTTTTCACGTTACTCAATCCGATCAGATATTATTAATTTGGATTGGTAAAATATCAGTATTTTTTAAAACCCCAACCAATCAATCCATTAATAAATAGATTTGTTTTGATTGGGTTATTAGGTATGTGAGACATGACTTTTAAAAAAAAAATCTATAATTATAAAAATAAAAAATAAAAAATTAAGGCTCGCAGTAAATTTAATAATTTAAAATTTTAACTGTTAAATTTAATTAAAATACTTTTATATAAGTCTTAATTTATATTAACAAAAATTTTAAAAATCACAATTTTTTAATGGATTGAACTTCCGGATTTACAGGTAAAAAATAAAAGTAAAGTTACTTAAATCAAATTATTTTGGGATTGAACAAATTGGTTTAGAGGTACTTTCACACTTAAACAGATTTAAATAAAATATTAATTAAATTGATTTGAATGAGCGGTTTCAACATATCGTCTAAATCATAAATATCCGTGATAAAAAGTAAATATATAAAATAAAAATATAAATTTAAAGAAAAAGAGGTATGTTGGATACAAAATGAGATTAAAAATTCAAAAGCTCTGTATAAGCATACTTGTGAGAGTTTTGAAAATATGAGATAGGTAAGAAACTGTGATAAGCTTTTGTTGGTGATTTTATTAAAATTAATAGTAAAATATATTTTATTATTTGTTAATTTCTCATTCATTTAACTTTGAGTGCCGATTGCCATTCTATTATCAAAAAACAATTATTTTACCATTTATTTGTTTCATATGACATTAAGAGTAATCAATTATGTGACTAAGGTTACGAAAATGCTTTTAATTCTTACATAATTACCTTAAAATTTATTTTAATATCTTTGATGATATGGTTTAATGTTCTTTTATATAAAAGATACTGTAACACTTAAGTGTGAGATTCAGAATTTGAATTCAGAACAAAAAGTTCTGAACGTAATTATGTAGTTATTTTTGTAATTTTTTTATAAATTATTTCATTCGATTTTTTATAATACACATCTAAATTATAATTAAGTCTATAAAAATATTGAGTCTTATTCTAATCTTAAAAATTAGGCCTAATAAAAAAGTGCAATTTTAATAATTAAAAAAATTGATCAAATAAATTTTAGTCCATATACACATATGAATCTAACGAGGATCTACACATACAAATATTCATGTCATTTGGTTAGATTAATTCATGTAATTCAACTCATAAAATACGTCTAATATGTTATCTTCACATATAGTATGTTATCTTCACATATTAGACTGAAACATACGTCTCGACAATATAACTCAACGACCACAATTCAACTCATAAAATACACCGATTATAGAATCCAAAATTAAAACATATACCACACTATGTCAATATTTATATTAATGAGTATATCTATTAACATATGAAATATCAAATCTAATAGAAATTTATCACCAACTATGATATATCAAACCACGTAAACTACAATTATCGTATAGATTTATATAATTTATTTTCCGCATGCTTGTTACAGTTAATAGTTATTCTTTTTTCAAATTTTTTTAGATATTATTTTCTTATAAATTTTAACTACTTCTATATATTTAATTAAATTATTACGATGAGAGTGTAAAAACAAATATAGAAATAAGATCAAAATAAAAATAAAAAATAAGAAAAAATAAAAAAAGAAAAAA
>JBBPBQ010000002.1:51944879-51985398 GCA_037974755.1 Cicer yamashitae | reverse complement strand
AAGAAAAAAAAAAAAAATCAAAGAGAATATGTGTTTGAGGTTTTCACGTTAGTCAATCCGATCAAATATTATTAATTTGAATCGGTAAAATATTAGTATTATTTAAATACCAGAATCAATTAATCCATTAATAAATAGAGTTGTTTTGATTGGATTATTAGGTAGGTGAGACGTGACTTTTAAAAACAAATCATAAACTATATAATTATAAAAATAAAATAAAATAAGGGTTGCTTTGATAATTTAAAATTTTAACTGTTAAATTTAATTAAAATATTTTTATATTAATGTATAAAAGTCTTAATTTATATTAACAAAAAATTTGAAAACTCACAATTTTTTTAATGGATTGATCTTAGGATTTACATGTAAAATATGTAAGAAGGTGTGATAAGCGTTTGTCGGTGATTTTATTAAAAAAAAACAATTATTTTACCTTGAGTGCCATTGGCATTTAAAAAAAACAATTATTTTACCATTTATTTGTTTCATATGACATTAAGACCAATCAATTATGTGACTAAGGTTTCGAAAATTTAATTGTTACATAATTACCGTAAAATTTACTTTAATACTTTTGATGATATGGTTTAATGTTTTTTTATACAAAAGATATTCTAACACATTAATTTTGAATTTGAATTCAAATAACACATTAATTTTGAATTTGAATTCAAAAGGTTCTGAACGTAATATTCACATTTATCAATTAAGAGTTAATATAATTTAGTGTTAATGGTATATAAAAAGGAAAAAATAAGGAAATAAAGCAGGTTAGTGATTTTTTTAAAACATTGAGCACTCTCTTAAATTCATAAGTGTTTCGAGAAGTATTATATATTATTATGAGGTGCTAGTTTGGTGAATTCCCTTTGTGCAGAGAACCCTCATACTCAATTGTGGAGAGTTATTTTATCTTAGAAACAATTAGATGGTAGACTATTGCACCATTGGGTTGAGTCGTGAAATCTCTTAAAGGGAAAGAGATATTCCGCAAACCCGTAAATATTTTATTATCATTTAAATTTTTTAGTTTGTATTGGTAGTTGCATTTACAGTATGTTAGTGTTCGATTATTGCAACATTCCATTATTGCAACAATAGCTATATGTTTGTGTTGGAAAATGTTCCGATGCTCTTTTTATCAATTTATATAAACATGAAAGGCTGGTATCATGAGATAGGTTCACATTACTAAGTCAATTTAAATACACTCTAAATAGAGATAAATAAATAAATTCATTAAAACAAAAAAAAATCCCTCAGTTTATAGTAGTAATCAAGTCCGATTTGGTGGGTCACTAGATTCTAGTCGGTTTGATCCTTATTTTGACTACCTTGTGGTCATTTTGGACTGACCAAACTATTAGCACAACCGGTTATCAATTCAATCGGATTTTTTACTTTGATCACAGATGAGCTACTTATAAATATCTTATGATTTTGGGTTGAGCCTTAAAACATGGAACAATTTGATTATTGATTTGGTTTGAGGTCATTAGTGTTTTTGCACACACCTATTTATAACAAATGTTTTAAACATTCGGTCGTTTGGATAAATCAGTTAAATCATAAATCAGAGAGAACCAGACGTAATTGTGTTAAAATTGATAGAATCAAAGAGAACCATACATAATTGGTATTGTATAATCAATCGGTCAAAAAATATAGCATATGAAAACTAATTTATTTTTCCTAATTTTACTTTCTTGCTCCAAACCTTTTAATCTTTTACATATTCTTATTTTATATATAAGAGTTTTATTATGATCTAAGAATTTGTTTCCGTTACAACTTTCTCACTTGATATTTAATAATTTAAGGAATAATTTTTAAACATTTGTAAGAAAAGCTGAAGTTGATTTATGATTATATATCATAGCGAATATCAATTTTTTTTATAAGACGTTAAAAACAGTTTCTCATAGACCATTTTATATTATTTTTCATATTCCCATTAAAAAATACTAAAGAAATAAATGAAAAAAATTTAGAAGTGATTAATTTAAAAAAAAAATCGCATTTAGAGTTATTGTTATGAAGGTCAAAGTATGGGCTTCAATTTATGTTGCTAGTTTGGTATGGGCCTACTGAAGAAACGACACAGTTATTTTCTTTTTAGTGTTTGTGCACTCTTTTAATTTTAATGGATTTTACAATAGATTATTTGAAAAAAATACATATTTGTTTGACTTTTAATTTCTAAATTATTATTGACATGAACTATTTATGAACCTCAACATTATATTTATTATCTAGATCAACTATGATTGGACCGGTTACTTAAATCACGACCGTAAATCTACACGACCCCACACTAGAACCCAACACCTTCCCAAATATATGTTTTGTTTTGTTGGCCTTTTCCTCTAGTATTATTTTTCATGTCATGAATGTGGGCATGGCCTCAGTATCACTATTACTAATAAGGATAACAACGAAATCTGCACCTGCGTATATACACTCGAATTCGTTTGATTTGGGCAGAAAAAAACCGCTTTAATTGGGATCAGGTGCAGATTTTTCCCGAAAATAAATTCGAGGGCAGAACG
This sequence comes from Cicer yamashitae, assembly GCA_037974755.1. Lineage (NCBI taxonomy): Eukaryota > Viridiplantae > Streptophyta > Magnoliopsida > Fabales > Fabaceae > Cicer > Cicer yamashitae. Next base: position 51,982,846 of record JBBPBQ010000002.1, on the reverse strand, counting down.
AGTTTGGGGTGCTGATATCCACCGCGCACTGCAAGTAATATTATTGCAATTTTTAAATTTTATATATATACATATATTGAATATACTTAATATTTTTTAAAATATTAAAAATTATAATCTTATTTTTATAGAAAATATTTTTTAATTTTATTATTGTCTAATAATAATTATAATAGATATGATTTTTAAATTTATAATTTTATATATATGAGTGGGTGTGGGTGTGGGTGTAGGCGGGGAAATCCGAGCCCCGTTGCGAGTGGAGATTAGACCTAAATTTTACACCCGCTATGAAACACGGGCGGGTGTGGATTTCCAAGTTTTTGATTTCCAAGTTTTGGGATAATCATTAATTTAATTTAATTGATATTTGTGCAAATTATATTTAGTGAAAATCATGAAATAGTGCATCTATCTTATTAGATTAGAGGTCATTGTTTTTCACTAAAAAAAAATATATAGGCCTCTTAAAATATCTTATTAAAACTTTAATATGAAATTTTGTTATCAATAAGACAAAACTATTGTTTTTCGCTTTGACTCTAAACGAAGCTTCCATTACAATAATAATTTGATAAATGATTTTATATAAAAAAAAATAGAAAGATAAATTTTGAATAAAATATTAATAATTTATTTATTAATTTTGAAAAAATGTCGTCTGATAATTTCATATAGTTTTATTTTAGGCCAAATAACGTATTGAATCAGTCTGGGTTACAACGGGATACTATTTTATGAGACTAATGATATTAAATTTGACAATCTCATGATACTAATACTAAATTTCAAGATTTCAAGTAAAACAAACTATATATTTTTTAACTATTAAATTTAATTAAAATACTTTTATATAAAAGTCTTAATTTATATTAACAAAATTTTTAAAAATCACAATTTTTTTAATGGATTGAACTTAGGGATTTACAGGTAAAAAATAAAAGTAAAGTTACTTAAATCAAATTATTTTGGAATTGAACAAATTAGTTTAGAGTTAGTTTCACACTTAAACAGATTTAAATAAAATATTAATTGAGTTGATTTGGGTGAGTGGATTGATCATATCGTCTAAATCATAAATATCCTTGATAAAAAGTAAATATATAAAATAAAAATGGATACAAAATGAGATTAAAAATTCAAAAGCTCCGTATAAGCATACTTGAATAAGCTAACGGTGAGAGTTTTGAAAATACGAGATAAATAAGAAACTGTGATAAGCTTTTGTTGGTGATTTTATTAAAAATAATAGTAAAATATATTTTATTATTTGTTAATTTCTCATTTATTTCACCTTGAGTCCCGATTGCCATTAGTGAGTTGTGTTAAAAAATAATAATTATTTTACCATTTATTTGTTTCATATGACATTAAGACCAATCAATTATGTGATTAAGGTTTCGAAAATGCTTTTAATTCTTACATAATTACCGTAAAATTTACTTTAATACATTTGAAATGATTTAATGATCTTTTATATAAAAGATACTGTAACACTTAAGTGTGAGATTCTGAATTTGAATTCAGAACAAAAGATTCTGAACGTAATTATAGTAGTTACTTTTGCAATTTTTTTATAAATTATTTCATCTGATAATATACATCTAAATTATAATACACATCTAAATTATAATTTAGTCTACAAAAATATTGAGTCTTATTCTAATCTTAAAAATTGGGCCTAATAAAAAAAGTGCAATTTTAATAATTAAAAAAATTGATAAAATAAATTTTAGTCCATATACACATATGAATCCAATGAGGATCTACACATACCAATGTTCATGTCATTTGGTTAGATTAATTCATGTAACAAGAAAAAATGCACATATAATATGTTATCTTCACATATTAGACTGAAACATACATTTCGAAAACATAACTGAACGATAACAATTCAACTCATAAAATTAAAACAACATACACGTGTCAATATCTAGAACCCAAAATTAAAATAACATACATCACACTATGCCAATATCTATATTAACGAGTATATCTATTAACGTCTGTCATATCAAATCTAATCGAAATTCATCACCGATTATGATATATATTAAACCACGTAAACCGCAATTATCGTATAGACTTATATAATTTATTTTTCACATGCTTGATACAGTTAATAGTTATTCTTTTTTCAATTTTTTTAGATATTATTTTCTTATAAATTTTAATTACTTTTATATATTCAATCAAATTATTATGTAAAAAATGTAATTAAAGAGGAAGAATAAAAACAAAATAAAAGCATTGCAAGACATGATGAGAGTGTAAAAACAAATATAGAAATAGGATCAAAATGAAAATAAAAAGACAATAAAAAATGAAAACAAAAAAAGAAAAAAAAAAGAAAAAGAAAATATATGTTTGAGGTCTTTACGATACTCAATCCGATCAAATATTATTAATTTGGATCACTAAAATATCAGTATTATTTAAAACCAGAATGTATGTGAGACATGAATTTTTTTTTTTAAAAAAAATCCATAAACTATATAATTATAAAAAAAATAAAATAAGGGTGGCAGTAAATTTGATAATTTAAAATTTTAACAGTTAAATTTAATTGAAATACTTTTATATTAAAATATAAAAGTCTTAATTTATATTAACAAAAATTTAAAAACTCACAATTTTTTTCAATGGATTGAATCCGGAGATTTACAGGTAAAATATGTAAGAAATTAACAGTAAAATATATTTTATTATTTGTTAATTTGTCATTCATTTCACCTTGAGTGTTGATTGCCATTTAAAAAAAACAATTATTTTACTATTTATTTGTTTCATATAACATTAAAATCAATCAATTATGTGACTAAAGTTTCGAAAATGCTTTTAATTTTTACATAGTTACCGTAAAATTTACTTTAATATCTTTGATGATATGGTTTAAAGTTCTTTTATACATACTACAACACATAAGTGTGAGATTCTGATTTTGAATTCAGAACAGAAGGTCCTAAACGTAATATTCATACTCCAACACATAAGTGTGAGATTCTGAATTGGAATTCAGAACAAAAGATTCTGAACGTAATATTCACACTTATCAGAAGAAAAAATAAGGAAATAAAACAGGTTAGTGATTTTTTAAAAATATTGATTGAGCATTCTCTCAAGTTCATAAGTGTTTCGAGAAGTATTATATATTATTATGAGGTGCTAGTTTGGTGGATTCAATTTGTGCGGACAACACTCATACTCAATTGTAGAGGGTTGTTTTATCTTAGAAACAAGACAATTAGTTTTCATACCCTCCAATTGTGGTTGTACCCCCCCAAATAGTTAAAAACCTAAAATTGCCCACACAATTCACCATTCAGTAAAAGGTTAAAAAAAATTACTCTCAACATTTCACCACTCCCAAAATTTCCGGTACGTATTTTTTTCCCCAAAAAATCCGATAGTTAAAATGTAACTACCGGAAATTTCAAAATTCTAAAATTTCCGGTAGTTAAATTCCTTTATCGGAAATTTCGTAAGCAAATTTCCGGTACGTTATTTGAACTACCGGAAATTTGGGAGCTGCGAAATTTCCGGTAGTTGTGTTTCCCGGAAATTTCAAAAATCCGGTAGTCATTTTTTTTTTGTTAATTTTTGTTGACATAGGTATGGAAAAAAGACAACCAGTGTGTATAGATTTGACTGAAGCATTCACAACCGATCAAATTTTTGAATCACGGGAAGCTGTCATATCATGGGCAAGAGAGGTTGGCCGTCAAAATCGAGTAGCTGTTATCATAACTCGATCCGACGTAGAGACCGGTAAGAGAGGAAGGAAATCTAAATTAATTCTTGGATGTGATAGAGGTGAAAAATATCAGTCAAATAAAAGTGACTCAGGTACTTCAACAAAAAGATGTGGTTGTCCGTTTAAAATTCGATCGAGACCATTGAAAAATGCTGAGGGATGGATTATTAGTTTAGTGTGTGGACTTCACAACCATGAGTTAGTGGCTACTTTTGAGAATAATGCATTTATGGGGCCCTTAAACGATGAAGATAAGAATCACGTTGACGAGCTGACAAAGTATCACGTTGCACCGAGGCATATCCTGTCATCTTTGAGGGATCGAGATAACGAGAATGTGACTAGTATCTCTCAAATTTATAACCAACGAAGCACATACAGGAAGAATTTGAAAGGACCTAGAACTGATATGCAACATCTGTTGAAGTTACTTGAAGCTGAGAAGTATGCATGTTGGACTAGGACTCATGGAGACTCCAACGTTGTGAGGGACATGTTTTGGACGCACCCAGATTCCATAACTTTGTTGAACATGTTCCATTTTGTATTGATCATGGATAGCACCTACAAAACCAACAAGTATAAGTTACCATTATTTGAAATTGTTGGTGTAACTTCAACTGGGTTGACATTCAATGTTGCATTTGCTTATATGGACAGTGAGCGTCAAGAAAACTTCTATTGGGCATTGGAGAAGTTAAAAGAGTTGTTTCTTGCAAACACTCCATTTCCTCAGGTGATTGTCACTGATAGAGAACTTGCTTTGATGAATGCAATTGAAGTTGTATTTCCATCTTCAACAAATTTACTTTGTCAACTTCATATCAACAAAAACGTTGGAGCCAAATGCAAACAATATATATTGAAGAAAGATATGCAGGAACCCATTCTTGAGGTGTGGAATAAAATTGTTTATTGTTCTGAAGAGAAGGAGTATGAGGAAATGTTGCAAATGTTTGAGCAAGCATGTGTCGATAATATTATTTTCTTTGACTACGTCAAAGACACATGGTTGAATCCTCACAAGGAAAGATTTGTTCAAGCATGGACCAATCGAGTATTGCATCTAGGAAATACTACAACTACTTGTACGTCATTAAAACTTTATTTTTTTTGTTATATTTGTACTTATATATGATTAATTTTGTCTATATACGATTAAACATGTATGATAGAATTTTGTTTTATTTTTATACTTATATATGATTAAATATAATATCAAATTTTGTTTATGTTTGAATATTAGGGTTGAGTCTGCTCATTGGTCGTTGAAGAAATTTTTGGAACATAGTAAAGGAGATTTCTGTAAGGCATGGTCTGGTATGCATAACATGTTGAAGTATCAAATTATTAAGATCAAAGGTTCATTTGAGACAAGTAAAGGTCGCAGAGAGCATATACACAACAATCCATTCTATGAGAATTTGAATTGGGTTGTATCGAAGAACGCTTTAGCTGATATTGATCATGAGTACAAGAGAGTCAGATATGTCGGTAACGACAAAGCTGCATGTTGTTGTACACTTAGAAACACTCATGGATTACCGTGTGCATGTGAGTTGGCACGATACAAGTTGAAAGGTGTTCCAATTCCATTGGAATCTATTCATATACAGTGGAGGAAATTAACCATGAATACTGATAAAGAGGAAGAACAGTTGGAAAAGGATTCGGAGTTGGACATTACATGTGAGATGAATGTTATTTGAAAAATATGGAAAACACTTAATGTTGTTGGAAGAAGGGCATTGAAGAGCAAGTTGCGTGAAGTTGCATATCCAGAAACAACATCAATGTGTGCCCCACCAGATAAGATCAAAACAAAAGGTGGTGTGAAGAAGAAAAAAGGCAATAAGCCGAATGGATTTGACGTATATCGTGACCCTTCATTTTTTGAGCATGTTGATGCATCTCAACAAGTCTCCCAGCAAGCATCCAAACAAGTCTTCTAGCAAGCATCCAAACAAGTCTCCCAGCAAGCATGTATGACGAGTCAAGTTAGAAAATATTTGGATGAGTTTCCCCCTCTAATTCATCCATATATTGTAGACGTAGTTGATGTTAAAGCAGATGGAAATTGTGGATATCGTGCTATTGCTGCTTTACTTGGCCATAGTGAAGAATCTTGGAGCATTGTGCGTCGACAGTTGTATGTAGAGATTAAGTCCAAACCTGATTTATATCTTGCGTTATTCAAGGAACGTTTGCAAGAAGTGACTGACTCCTTACTTGTATATGAACTGGGAAACCAACCCATGGAAAAGTGGCTGAGCATTCCAGATATGGGTTACGTGATAGCAACAAAATATAATCTCGTTCTTGTTACATTGGCAAAAAGTTTTTGTTTGACTTTTTTCCCATTGACGGGTGGACACAGTGGAGACCTATCACGTGATCGTATTATCAGCATTGGTTTTGTTAATGAAAGTCATTTCAAGTTAAATTGAAAGCAAGATGTCCATTACCTCCACTAGCATGGCATTGGAAGGAGCATCATAGTGATGAGTCTACATCATGGGCTATAGCGTATGCAGGACGTCTACAACATTGGGGTTCATTAGATTTAGAAGGTACATCAGATTATATGTCTTTAGCAGATGATTGACACTTTTGTAACAAGTTTTATTCAATACATATTATATGTTGTTTTCAATTAGTTAGTTTACATTTACCACATTCACCACATTGAACAAGATAAATAAGCCTGAATAACAAAATAACACAATAAACATAAGTATAAACAAATAAGTCTGAATACTAAGTAAATAAAAATAAGTCTAAACAAGTAAGTCTAAATATTAAAAATACAACATAAAGACTACTGATAACTCCCTCCTTTAGAAATGTACAAAGCCCTCTCTAATAAAACACGCATGTCATCATCACCCGGTAGTCTATCTAAATCTAAACTTTCCTATATCAGACCACCGATATGTTGACACTGTGTATACCACTCCCCACGACTATCACTAAGACCGGCATCATCAGTAGGACCTCCATAGTCAGTACGACCTCCAACATGACTAGGACCAGCAGCATCAGTATGACCTCCAGCATGACTAGGACCAGCAGCATCAATATGACCTCCAGCATGACTATGAGCAGCATCTGCAGCAACGTGAGGGGTCATCCTAGGATGAGATATCCTATAGTACCACTGGATGTACCCCTCAACAGTCTCGTGTGGATATGTAGCCCGATGCAACACTGCACGAAGGGCTCGAACAAAGTTCCGGTACATACTCCATTCAACATCCACATCACGTACTACAAGCATCGGTGGTGTAGGAGGGATATGCTGAGTATATCCGAACTGTCGGATGCACCTCTCTGGTAAATAAGGTACCATAGTGGAACACCAACGAATATGACCAGTAAACAACGAAACAGACTGAAACTGTCTGGTAGAGTCCTCGTTGTAATTTACTGCCCATATAACCTCAGTCTCCCTCAAAGCATCCAATTTTGCTCTGTAGTAGGACACGCTCCCGGATGTTTGTTTAGCAGTCCACCGATACATCCGTGGCATGGAAGAAATCGGCTCATTCAGATCCCTTTTACAGATATTAGGGAAGTGCTCATATATTCAAGTCTGTAAATAATAAAAACATACAAATAATTAATTAACCATATTATCAAATAACAATATAATAAGTATGATAAAATAATATAATAGTACCTGAAAGAGCGATAAATATCCACCGATCTGCTTCGTTGCCGGCAGAGTACTATCTCTAAGATAGTCATATAACACAACAAGTGTTGCTGGTCCCCAAGCCCATCTGCCACATGTATCAAGATCTTCAAACAGAAACAAATATTTAGCAGATACTAGTGTAAAACTTTTATCTGCTAATATCGTACACCCTACTAAATGTAGTAGGTATGCCCTGGCTGCACAATCGTACCGTCCCTCGCGCAACTGTGTAAAAAATACCGATTTCAACCACTCGAAACTGTACGATGCACCTCTGTTAGTCCTGGTCTCGGCCACTGCTTCATCAATAGTAACTCCTAGTAATTCAACTGCAGCAGTAATCGCCAGGTCTTCAGTGACATTAGCTGGAGGAGTGAAGAACTCACCACAACTTGGGATGCTGAGAAGACCCCTGACATCGTCTAGAGTGATAGTCATCTCACCAAATGGCAGGTGAAATGAGCTCGTCTCAGCGTGCCATCTCTCGGCAAAAGCTGATATTAGATTACCGTCAATCATATTCAGACTACATCGCTGCAGAGGACGTAGTCCAGATACGGTAATCCAATGATCAAACTCCGTAGGTAATACAGCTCTAATGTCAATAAATTTGGCCTGCTTCTTGCAATTTGAGACCACTTTAAGGGCGCGCCTATCCTGTTTAATTACAATAAATAACAAACACACAATAAATTAAAATTTAAACAATGAATATAAAATTATAATAATAAATAATTAAAATAATAAATATACTACAAATATATTAAAATAAACAAATAAAATAATAAATAATTATAAAAATAAATAATAAAAATAATAAATATTATTAACTAACCTCCCCATTCTAGATTTTAACAGCTATGTGATCCTCATAATTCTTCAAGACAGATAAATCGTACGGACCACCAGGAAATAATGGAGCATCAGGCATCTCCTGCTCCTCATACTGCTGGTGATCATCAATATAACCATCCTGATGTTGATCATCAATATAATCATGTTGATGATGATCCTGCTGCTGATCCTCCTGCTGATCCTGCTGATGAACATCTATTTCTTCATTCCTCCTTCTACGTTTATCAATTGCCGCTCTCCTATTTGACTGCGTAGGAGGCCGAACTCTAGAATATTCACCGCTGGTTTTAGCTCCTGGTCCTCACTATAAACAATAGAATGAAAAAAATTAATCAAAGAATAAATAAAAAATATCAAAATTAAAAAAAAAAATAAAAAAAAATAACACTCCCGGAAATTTCAGTGACATTTGAAATTTTCGGTATTGAAATTAAACTACCGGATTTTTCAAATTTCCAGGACAACTCCCGAAAATTTCAAAAATGAAATTTCCGGTACGTATTTTGTGTACCGGAAATTTCAATAAATTTGAAATTTCTGGGAGAAAACTTGAAATCTCCGAACTCACTTTTTCCGGAAATTTCAGAATGAGGGGTACGAGGAATTTTTGTGAATTTTATTAAATTTTTAAGGTTATTTAGATAATTTCACACAAATTTTTTTAAAATGTAGAGGTACACCACTAAATAGGGGGTACGAAAACGAACTTTCTAGAAACAATGAGAGGGTAGCCTGTTGCACTATTGGGGTTGAGTGTGAAACCTCCTAAAGAGAAGGAGCTGGTCCGCAATCCCGTAAATATTATTTAATATAGAAGGAGGTGGGTCACCCCAGATTGCGGCCGGTTTGAAGCTTATTTTGACCAACTTGTGGTCATTTTGGACCCAACCAACTATTTTGGTCCGTTTATCAAAAGAGACATGGAAGTGTGACAGCTCTTTACCACTATTAATTCTTTATTCAATTATACATATTGATTAATTATACATATTTCAAAAATATTGATTAATTGTATTCAATGTTGTTTTGCTATAAAAAATTTCATTTTTTACACTATCAATACTTTTCATTTAATGTTGTATGAGAAATTGTATATTAAAAAATATTTTAATAATAGTTGCTGGTAATTAAATCGAGATATCCTAAAATAATTTATAAGCTACGTGCATGTTAGTGTAAAATTAACCTTAAATACTGTCAATTGTCGGTTTCTTAATTTTTTTAATAATATTTATTAATTCAGCGTAATCTATTTTTTATTTCAATTTAAACATAATTAATATTTGTTATTTCTAGTGTTATTTTTTAGTATATTATTATACATCATATATGCTTATGTTTTTATACTAAATATGTTATTTAACATAATATAAATATATAATTATGTATTTAATAAAATTGGATGAAAAAAAATTCAATCCAAATAACGATTAATTAGATCGGAGCATATTTATTCGCTCATAGTCATCTTCCTATATAAATGAGAGGCACGTGTAAGGAACTCAAAGAAGTGTCGTATATATCAAAAAATATTATTCTTTTTTTTTAATGAATGTCATCTTTGTTAATTAATTTATATATATTAAATAATGATTAAAAATAATAATTTTATCATTCATATGTTTTTCATTGTTATAAATATAAAATAAAATATAATACTTGAAAATAATATACATAATGTTAATTAAACGTACAATTAAAAAATAAATTACATAGAAAATAAAAAATAACATACATTTTGGAATAACATTATTTTTATTAAAATAACCATCATTTTGAAATTGGATTGGATGGATTATTTATTTTTGTCCAACAATGAATTACTCTCTTATCTTACAATGAATATTATTTTAGTAAAAAAATTGATTCAACATAAATATTATTCTCAATTTATAATATAATTTTAATTATTTTTTATATACTACCATTCAATAATTATTTTATATAAAACTTACAATATATTATTGTATTTTACATTAACAATAGTGAAAAACTCACTAAATAAATTATTTTTTTTATTAAATATTTTAATACGTACATAAAAAGAATCAAACAGAAATAATATATTACATACATAGTTCAATCTCTTTCAAATTCATGCATCTTCTTAACGTGAACTCCCTCCATTTTTGGTGGCATTTGCAAATTTCTTTACGTGTTTATATTATAAATTTACATCTTAAAATTTCAATACACAATTATATATTATGTTTAATATTTTAATTAAATATTAAAAAATTCACGACTCCAATATTTTTTTTTAAGGTCTGCACCAGCGACAGAATCCGACCTGCTGCAATAACCACAAGACGTAATTTTATGTAGTAAATAGATCCGAATCATGGATTTGAAATGAGATTCACATTAAACTCAAATTTACATAGTAAATTGATCTGAACTGTAGACCTATCGAGCCGAAAATCCAGAACCGAAAAGAATCACGACGGTTATCCTTCCTTCTCCGACTACAGTCTTTCACTTTACCTTTTTTTGTTTGACGGTTTTTTACTCTATTTGACTTTTGCTTGTGCTGAATCTTTGCTAAGCGATTTTCAGTTTGCATTGGGTCCCCGTGTGGTTGTCTTAGTCATATTTATTTTTATGTATAGAATTTATCATGATTCCTCTTCTTTTATAACTATATAATAGTAAAAATGTTTAGATGACGCCCACCGAAATTTTGATGGCTAGAGAATGCATAATTGTTTACGCAATTGTAGCAATTGTGATATCCTTTATACTCATCCATTCACAAAATAACAACCGCCGCCACCACCGCCTCGAGCTCCACCGTGATGAAAACCAACAACCAAACACTCAACATTCAAACTTAAATGTAACTGACACGATCGTCCGCCTATTCCCGGACATGGATGTGGACCCCACCGATCAGTTTGTATCACTCCACGAACTGACTGAGTGGAACGGTTTCCTCTCCTTCTCTGAGTACGGTCCTTCCACGCTAGGTTTGCTTTCAACTTTCCAACTCTTCTTTTCTTTGTTTTTTGAAAATATTGTAATTTGTCTTTTTAATTCATCAGATGGTTCTTTTGGTTATGATCCGAGGTTGACGGAAGAAGAGCATTTTAGTGCATCGGATGCAGACGGAGATGGTCTTCTAAACTTAACCGAGTTCAACGAGTGAGCTTCTATCTACTAATTGTTTGTTAAGAAACCCTGTTACTGTTGCTTCATATGCACATCTAGTTACAGTGCTTTTCCTATTTATATAAGCTATTTTGTTCCTATTCTTGTAGCTTTCTTCATCCTGCTGATAGCAACAGCCCAAAGATTCAACAATGGCTTTCCAAGGTGGATGTCAGGTAACTATTTTCACGGAGACAAGACTAGATTTCTTGTGGTCGTCTAAATCAGTGCAGCCTATCAGGATTGAAGTTGAATGTTTCAAATTTTCAATCTGTTGTGCAATCCCAGCTGATTGTTTGTAAGGGATGTAAATGCATGATTGGTTTCCTTTTGAAAATGAATTTTGCTTTGCAATCACTTGCCTGCTCTAGAAGAAGTTACTATATTGGACTAACTTTTTTAGAGACTTTGCTGAATATTAGAAATGCAGATAATATTTGTGGTTGATCTTATTTTTCTGAAAGGGATAGGAAATCTTCACTTTATATGCAATTAGCTTATTTGTATATATTGCTTTATTGTATCCTTTTATTTCCTTATAGGGAAAGTGATACGGACAGAGATGGGAAGGTCAGTTTTACAGAATTCTTTTACGGCCTCTTTGATTCGGTAAAATACTATGATGAAGAGAGTTACAATGATCGACATCAATCTGATGATTCAATGGATGCTTCAGCCAGAGCGTTGTTTTCTCAGCTTGACAAAGATCGTGACGGGTATTCAGCTTTTTTTAAATCTTTTCCGATTATTCTACTTGATTGGAATCAAGTTTCCTTATAGTATACTATAATTTACTTTTGGGTTTTCATTTTAAATCTGTGCAGGTATTTGTCAGATATTGAACTGCTGCCTATAATTGGGAAATTGCATCCATCTGGGCATTATTATGCAAAGAAACAAGCAGAATATTTAATTTCATCGGTATAGAATTTTAACATTACAATTAACACTCTAATTGTTGACAAAGGTGTCACATTGCAATTCAAATTTTGCAATGTAGACGGCTAAAATAGCTCAACAGGCACTGCAGAATATTTAGTTTCCTTATTAACCTTTCTTTCTATAATGTTATGGCAGGCGGAAGTTGACAAAGATGGGCGCCTCAATTTGACTGAGATGATTGAGAATGCATATATATTTTATGATGCTATTTTTTACGATGATGAAGTTGAATATGATGATTCCCCTGACGAGTTCTTTTAAGTTTATATTAGCTACCTGACGAGTTCTTTTAAGTTTATATTAGCTACCTGACGAGTTCTTTTAAGTTTATATTAGGTAAGCGAAGTTCTTTCGTTGTCTATTTCAACCTACATTCAGTGACGATTTTTCATTGTAAGATTCTGTGATTGTCGTCTACAGGATAAGCAGAAAAGCTTGGGACAATATCACTGACAAGGAGTCGATGGTATTTGAAGAAAATAGACAGTGTTATAAATTGTTATAGAAAGTTAAATACCAATAGATCAAAATTATATAGGTAAGCAGAAAAACAAAATCTGTCTACCTATAAATACCACAGTCATAGTTTTTGTTTTATAGATTTTTTAAGTTTGGTCTGGCAAGAAGCTTCTAGGTGTTGTGAGCTGGCTAAAAATTTGTCATTAGATTCCCTTATGAGTTGACGATGATTGTATTCAATTTGCCATATATAGCCAATTATGGCTTAATGAATAATATCCATCATTTCAAATCAGAATGTTTCCTTCCTAAATAGTCAGTCTGCTTTTTATATTTATATTTGTACATTCATCGATCAAAGTTCATTGTTTTGTAGCTCCTGGGTGAACAAAGGGGTGTAAACGGATTTAATCCCTGATTATCCTAAGTATTTTCCTATTACATATATACACTGGTCTTGGCCAAATTAGTATCTGATTTGTAAAATGTATTAATTTTGTTTTATAGCCTTACAGGTGATGCACGGTACATAGCTTGAAATAAATTTACAAATTCGTCTCTGAAGTGTTTTCAAATTCAAATTGATAAGAGTGTTGTTGATGCACCCTTAATGATATGAAAGTTGTGAAAATGATTTGAGTACTATATATAAACATAAATAAAAACAATAAGCTTATAAACATTTCCATTATGAATGTATTAGGTTTGTAGAATATACTCTGATTATATTTCATATATATGTTTAATGCTTAATATATTTAATTAGTTTTGGTATAAAAAATGCTAGTGGGCGAAGTCAAATGATTAGACAAAATTCATATAAGTTTTCTTAATAAAAGACTTTTAAAAGTGTTTTCTTATTAAGACAAGAATATCAAAAGGTTTGCTTATTACATTAAGGCATTTTTTTCTTTCCTTCAAAAAATAATATTATGTTTAAAGAGTTTTATGATTTTCAACAATCCTGCTAATTATCATGTATTAAATAATAATTCAAAATATTTTCAAATAATTAAAACACAAACACAATTAATGATCCATAACCTATAATGATGTTACGTGTAGTGTATGTTTTGCAAAGCCTAGATTTTAATGGGTAATATGAACCAAGTATGCCATAAAGCTCTTTCAAGTACAAAGGCTTCTGATTTGAATCACGATCTTCATATATGGTTGTTGGAACATAGAGTATGTTAATGTGTGAATTTAAAAATTGTCGAAGTTCCACATTGGAAAACTCTCATATTTTGAGTAGTTTTCAACTTTATAAATACTAAAGTCCCACGTTGGATAGAAAACATATGTGGATTTGCTTTCATCACTATATAATGAGTTTCAAACTCTTGTGATAAGTACACTAAAGTTTGATGCATTTCCCAACTTTTTCTTTTTCTCCCTTTTCTATTATGCTTGACTTATTTCTGAGCCACTTCTCCACTTTCTTTCTATCCATTCGATATTTATGAGCGGTTTTGTACCGTCGTCCCTTCGATTTTTAGAGCGGTTGTTATGTCGTAGTTCCGTCGATTTTTGAGTGGTTCTAATACCACTATCCTTTTAGAGCATACCACTATGAACGGTTTTTGTGCCATAGTCTTTTAGAACGGTTTTGTACCATAGTCTTTTAGAGAGTTTTTTGTGCCGTAATCCTTTTGATTTATGAGTGGTCATAGTACCATATTGCGAGTGACTTTAATCGTCATATTGAGAGTGACTTTAATCGTCATATTGAGGGTGTAATTTTAGAACGGTTTTCTACGGTTCAGTAGAACTCTGATATAGTGTATCTGAGTTGTTTTATCCTGGGACTTCGTGGTTGATAGTCTGTCTTGCACAATTTAGACAGTGCCGCGAAACGTCTTAAATTTAGCGACCTAGTCCGCGACTCAACCCAGTAATATCTTCGATGGCATAAATTGATTTTGAAACAATTTTCGAAACTTAAAAACAACAATGGCATCACTAAGGGCCTGTTTGAATTTAATTTCAAAAACTCTATTTTAGTTTTTAAAAATTTAAAAATTAAAAAATTTGTTTGGGTTACTTATTTTTAAAAATTGTTTTGTAAAATTGTTTTTAATATTATAGTTTTTAAAATAAAAAAACCAAAACACTATTTACATGTTTTACTTTTTGTTTTTTCAATTTTAAACTCTAAAAAAAAAAACACGGAAAAAGCAGTTTTCATTAATGGCATAGTTGTAAATATGTTTAACTTATAAAAAAAAAAAAAATTTGCCCATTCGAAGCAGAAAACAGAAAGAAGCAAAACAGAAAGAAGAAAGAAGCCATGGATGGAAACACGCACGCGAGTAAAACCCTAGATTTGCGATTCCAACTCTAGCTCGCGATTCGATCAAGTTCATCCATCTCATTCTCTCTTCTTGACTATTGTTGTGTTCTCCATTCTCTCCGATAATTGCTTTGGTTAGTTTTTCTTTTCCTTTCTTTCACATACGGTTTTTTTGAATTGGGGTTTTAAATTGAATTTTATTTTTCGAATTAACTTGGTTTCATTTGTTGATTTCCTTGGTTTCCTTTGTGTTCTGAATCATGATTTATTTGTAGCGCGATTGTGCATAAATTTTGGGTATGTGTTAACGATTTGGGTATGTGTTAACGATTCAAACAGTTTTAGCATAAATTTGCCCTCTTCTTGACTATTGTTGTGTTCTCCATTCTCTCTGATAATTTCTTTGGTTAGTTTTTTTTTGAATTTTGGTTTTAAATTGGATTTTATTTTTTGAATTAAGTTGGTTTCATTTGTTGATTTCCTTGGTTTCCTTTGTGTTCTGAATCATGATCTATTTGTAATTAACATTAGCATATATATGAGATCGCGGTTGTGCATAAATTTTGGGTATATGTTAACGATTTGGGTATGTGTTAACGATTCAAACAGTTTTAGCATAAATTTGGTGTTTATAAAATCATCTTTTGTTGATTAACTTGGATACATATAGTTTACTAAACAGGTTGGAGAATTCGAAAAAACATGAAGAATTCAAGCTTTCGTTCGCAATTCCTTACGACTTCCTCCTCTTCCGCCACACATGATGCACCCCCTGCTGCGCCTGCACCCGCTGTCGCGCTTGCCTCTACTGCACAGGTAACCTAGCTACTTACCAAGTGAAAAATTGGTCAAGAAAAGTTGGGATCATGAGTTTGGTTGGTTCTTATCCATTTTCATAATATAGAAAGTTGTAGATTATGAAATTTTTTTATCAACTCATTGATTGAGTGACTGAATTGTGTATTCGTGCATGTATGGCTTGTGTGTTTATTCTGTCACATTTCTCTTTAAGAATCAATTGCAATTTTTTGTATAATTCTTTAACCTTTTTGGTTTATAGTTGAACATTTTTTTTTTTTTATGATTATGAGTTTGCTTATTTTTTTATAGATGGCAACTAATGTTGACAGTCTTGAATCAAAGCTTTGGCCTGACTTTGTAACTAAAGCTTTTATTGATATTATGGTTGATGAAGTTACAAAAGGAAATATGCCAAATGGTGTATTTCATGCTAGAACATGGAACTCAATGACTACTATGCTGAATTCTATAACTAATCGTTCCTATAAAATGCATCAACTAAAGGCAAAAATGCACCGACTACGAGTCATGTATCGCGAGTTTTATTCACTTTTGCAGAACACTGGATTTGGGTGGAATGCAGACACCAACACTATTACTGCAAGCGAAGAGGTCTGGCAAAATTATCTTCAGGTACTATTTAATAATTAATGTTCACTGATTTGATTAAGCTTGTTTAATAATTATTACTATTTTCATTCCATAAGTAAGCAGTTTATGCTTTGTTTGGAATACATATCAATTAATTGACTAAAGTCATGTTATTTAATTATTAATTAAGTAATTAATTTAATTGTACCAAAACATATCAATTTACTACTAATAATTTGTTACACCATATTGTACACACATATAAAACCCCTTTTTCATTGACACAATATCTACATCGCTGAACTAACATCCACATTTTACTATTTTATGACATTTGTATGAACCAGAACCAGAACCAATAGTTGTTTAGTTATATTCTAACAGACATCATTATACAACACAATTAACTTAAATTGACTGAGTTTTCTGTGTCAACACTTCTCCAGAATCAGAACTTCTCTGCCAAAACTTGAAATTAAGAGATCTTGTTTCCAACATTTTCTCCACCTCTTCCATTGGAAGTCCTTTAGTTTCTGGAACAAAGATAATAACAAAGATAATAGCTGCAACAGTGATGCAGATAAATATCATGAATGTCCATGAAACTCCAATAGCTTGTGTCAAAGATAGAAAGGATTGAGCAACAATAAGATTTGAGACCCAATTGGATGTAGATGCCATTCCTCCACAAATTCCTCTATATCTTAAAGGATAAATCTCAGAGTTAACAACCCATGGAACAGTTCCCATCCCAGGTGAGAAGAATATGATGTAGAGTGCTAAGCCTATTATTGCAAGCCATCCAAATTTACTAGGACACCCTCTTGTGTACCATAACCTCTGCTCTTTATGACACTCATCCTTTGTGCTGTCATTGGATATTAAACATGCTCCAGGGAGAAGCTGCACAATATTAGTTTCAATAGTGTTATGTCACATTAATAAAGTTGATCACATTTAAGTTTATAATTTATAGTTTGTCACATTTTCTTTAGTTTTTACCCTCATTATATTATTTTAAAAAAATGTAAATATTAATTAAAAGTTTCTCTTTATATAATTTTATACTTATAAGTTAGTTCAACCGCTAATTTTGCCAAACACTACAAATTCAATTAACTAGTTTATCTGTTATCAGCTATTAACTAATATAAGTTCATCAACTATTAACTAATATAAGTTCATCAGCTATCAGATACTTTTCACCGAACAAAACCTAATTTGATAGGATAATATACACAGCTACAGTTTCTGCTTCTATTGCATCTCCTCATTTTTCGTATGCAATATTGGCTCGAACCGTGTCATTGAAAAGAACAGGCTCTTGGCTTACCAGTCCTATCTATTGTCTCATTACCAGTCCCATCTATTGTCTCAGCCATTTCACTTGAAGCCTTTGAATTTCTATTCCATCAAGTGTAATATGACCTGAGTCTGGATCATAAAATCTTTGTAGTAATGAGATCACTGTTGATTTTCCACTTCCACTTTCACAAACCACTGCTACTGCCTATTTTTTATATCAATATCAATTTGTTAGTTGCTATTTTTAATTAGGAAAAACAATTTAGAATAGTCTACTGGATACGATGTGAAATTAGGAAAGTACCTTGCCGCTATGAATGTTCAAGCAAAGATTTCTGAATATTTGAACATCAGATCTAGTAGGATACTTAAAACTAACATGGTTTAACTCAATTTCTCCCTTGATTTTTTCCAGTGTAATTCTATATGAAGAATTAAGTATCTATCTATCTTAATTTTATCTAAACATCAGGTCTATTTTGCTTCCCTGATATGCATTGTTAAACCGATAATAATAATAATAATAATTTATAAATAAACGTAGAATGCCAATAATTCCGATACAACCTTTTAGAATGTGATTGTAGAATGCCAAAAAGACAAGCAAAAAAAAAAAAAGAGTTAATAGATTTATTTAAACATAAAGAATAAGGTATCTTGAAAGTTGAAACTTGGAAATATGCAAATAATGTTTCACCAAAAGAGAAGCATGGTAGAGGAGAAAGGACCTGCACTTGCACAATTTGTTTTACCATCAAATCACCATAATGTACGTACTTCTTGCCATCAGATGAATCATTTATTTTATATTTGATGATTCTATGAGTCTTTGACTAGGGGGAGAAAAGGCTTGCAAACCCCTCATTCTAGCATGTTTTCTAAATATTTAGCTTGAGTCTAAATTATATATTATGGGATGTAAGCTCATTTTTAAAGTTAGCTTTATCCTGATATTTTCAAAAATCTCGTAAAGTTTGAAAATGTGTTTAGAAGTTTATTATCAAATCTATAAAACTTAAATAGTGAGTAGTGTTAATTTCGTAAATAAAGTAACAGATTAATAGATGAATGAAATTAAGTTTATCTATATTAATTTTTTTAAGTAACAGTATTAGTTTTCAGTATCTATCTTAATTTCTCCCTTAATTTCTTCCACTAACTCATATAGTAGATGGTTTGATTTTATAATACTACTAATGTATCTTTTCTGGCATTATTCTCAATATGTAGAATTAACACATGTAAGCTTTATTTTGCTTGCATATTTAACGACGTGTCAACATAACTCTTTTTCTGTTTTTACCTCACTATTTAAATTTTCTCATAATTGATGACATGTTTGTACTATTTCAGGTACATGAGAAAGCTTCTCAATTTCAAAAGAAAGGATGTGACCATTATAAATTATTGGAAATCATATTCAACAAAAATAATGCTACTGGAGTGCTTCACCATTCATCTACACAAGACCCACCAAATACCGATGAAGAAAATGAGCTTGATAATCAATACCTTAACATTGGGAGTGCAAGTCATGTGCGTGTTGATGAAGATGATTCAGACGATGATATACAAGCAATGGAGCGCGTCTCACGAAGTGGAAAACAAAAAGTACAAGTAATATCCAAAAAAGAGTCAACATCACAACAAATGGGACATGCGCTTGCAGCATGGGCTCAAGCATCTTTGGCGAGAGCAGAGAAGTATAGCAGGGATAAGAGTAAGGATAAGAGTAGGGATACGAGTGTGGAGGCTACCTCGCGTGTAACATCTGATTGTTCTCTGACCAAGTGTGTGGCTGCTCTTGAAGAGATATAAGGCATTCCATATGACATCTACGGAAAAACCCTGGAAAAGTTTAAGGATCCTGATTGGAGGGAAATGTTTATGGCAATGTCTAAAGAGAGGAAACGTGGATGGGTACTTAGACTTTAAGGAGAACACTTTACTTGAATATGTGGTGATAGTGATTGGATATGCTTCTCTTAGTACTTTGTTTATGATCTTTATGGTTGCGTACTTATTTCTATTTGCTGAACAATTGTATGCATTTTTTATGAGTTGTTTTGAATTGTTTTGTTATGTTTTGAAATTGTATGACAGGTTGTAACCAGATTTGATGTTGATACAAGTGATGATTCTATCAGTCACAATAACTTTAGAAATTAAATTCTCAGATACGAACAACTGTCTTACCTTTTCAAATGCCCAGATAAAGTTATCTTGTCGCTCTTGTTCCAAGTATGCAAACCCAACAGAAAATGACAAACTAGTAGATGTGATACCGACAATTTCAAGTAGCGGTAACCGATATCTATTTGTTTTGTATGTGCTATCACATATCAAAACAAAATGAAACGTGTTTAACATCTTTATGCAGTCAGGATGCGTCCAAAATATATCTCTCAAAACATCTGAATTCTCCCGTCTTCTTGTCCAATGCACATAATTTTCTTGTTCTATTAACTTCAACAGATGCTGCATTTCTGTGTACGAGCCTCTCAACGAAGCTCGATAACTACTCCTTGCTTTGTATATTTGACTGAGAATTGAGAGATTAGTTTTATTTCTCTCTTTCAAAGCATTCAAAATGAATCTTGGTGCAAGCTTATACTTTGTCATGTCATTGACAAATTTTCTCTCTTCTTCATTTAAACGCCCCAAATATGAATGACCGGTTAAAGCATCCGCTAAATCATGATTATGCGTTCCACAACGAACACTAATTTTCCATCCTTCACCGATACTCAACGGTATACATCTGAGCTTAAACGGACAGTTTTCCTTGTGAGAACAAGTTGCTGTTGTTTTTGATTTAGATTTATATCTTCCGCCTCTTTCGCATCCCAAAATTAATTTGTCTTTTCTTCCCCTCTTTCCAGTTGCTTTGTCTGATCGAATGATAACAATTAAGATTCCATTTTGCCTTCCAACGTTTTTTGCCCATTCAAATACAGCTTCTCGAGAGGGAAATACCTACAACATATGTTTTAAATATAACATCAAATATATATCTATAATCAAAATTTGATCGGTGGTGGATTATTAATAATAATACCTGATCAGTGGTGAATTTTGCTGTAGAATCGACAACAATTGTTGAAGCTGGAACCTCAACTCTACTCATACATAATTTCAAAAAGATTAAAAAATTAATTAATAATAATATTAATAATGTTAAAAAAAAATTAAACCCTAAAAAAAAAAATATTAAAAAAAACAAAATACATTTAGGAACTTTCCCTGGAAATGAAAGTTTCGAAACATGCAGCTTCGAACATTTATGAAACATTCGAAAATTACATTTCGAACATTTGAAACTTTCGAAAATATGCATTTCGAAACTTTCAAGTTCAACCAAAGTTTCGAAGCTCTTCAAAATTCTGGGTTTATACATTTCGAACATTTGAAAGTTTCGAATAAATGCATTTCGAAACTTTCAAGTTCAACCAAACTTTCGAGAATCTTGAAAAAATCTGGACATATACATTTCGAAGGTTTAGTGTTTAACCAAAGTTTCGAATCTTTTCAAGTTCAAAGAATGTTTCATTTCGAAAGTTTCATGTTTAACCAAAGTTCCGAAAATAACTGCAAAATATTATTTCGAAACTTTCATTTTAACCAAAGTTTCGAACTATTCAATAAATCTTACTTTTTTTATTTCGAAACTATCAAATATTTGAAAATTTTGGAATTTTTTGTAACTTTCGATTGGGGGGTGTGGAATGGTAAATTTTTTTGTTATTTTATAGTTGGTAAAAAAGGGCAATTTAGTCTTTTCCTATCAAATGGGGGGTGGGAGGTACAGGTGGGGGGGTGCCTAGTACATTCCTCTATATATTATTATGAGGTGCTAGTTTGATGGATTCTCTTTGTGCATAGAACACTCATACTCATACTCAATTGTGGAGGGTTATTTTATCTTAGAAACAATGAGATGGTAGACTATTGCACCATTGGGTTGAGTCGTGAAACCTCTTAAAGGGAAAGAGATATTCCGCAAACCCGTAAATATTTTATTAACATTTAAATTTTTTAGTTTGTATTGATAGTTGCATTTACAGTTTGTTAGTGTTCGATTATTGCAACATTCCATTATTGCAACAATAGCTATATGCTTGTGTTGGAAAATGTTCTGATGCTCTTTTTATTAATTTATATAAACACTTTCTCAAAGGCTGATATCATGAGATAAGTTCACATTACTTGAAAATAAGTCAATTCAAATACACTTTAAATAGAGATAAATAAATAAATTCATTAAAACATTAAAAAAATCGCTCAGTTTATAGTAGTAATCAAGTCCGATTTGGTGGGTTACCAGATTCTGGTCGGTTTGATCCTTATTTTGACTACCTTGTGGTCATTTTGGACTAACCAAACTATTAGCACAACCGGTTATCGATTCAATCGGATTTTTTACTTTGATCACATATGAGCTACTTGTAAATATCTTGTGATTTTGGGTTGAGCCTTAAAACAAGGAACAATTTGGTTATTGATTTGGTTTGAGGTCATTAGTGTTTTTGCACACACCTATTTATAACAAATGTTTTAATTGGGTGAATCAGTTAAATCAGAAATCAGAGAGAACCAAACGTAATTGTGTTAAAATTGATAGAATCAAAGAGAACCAGACATAATTGGTATTGTATAATCAATCGGTCAAAAAATATAGCATATGAAAACTAATTTGTTTTTCCTAATTTTACTTTCTTGCTTCAAACCTTTTAATTTTTTACATATTCTTATTTTATATATAAGTTTTATTATGATCTAAGAATTTGTTTCCGTTACAACTTTCTCACTTGATATTTAATAATTTAAGGAATAATTTTTAAACATTTGTAAGAAAAGCTGAAGTTGATTTATGATTATATATCATAGCGAATATCAATTTTTTTTTATAAGACGTTAAAAACAGTTTCTCATAGACCATTTTATATTATTTTTCATATTCCCATTAAAAAATACTAAAGAAATAAATGAAAAAATTTAGAAGTGATTAATTTAAAAAAAAAATAGCATTTAGAGTTATTGTTATGAAGGTCAAAGTATGGGCTTCAATTTATGTTGCTAGTTTGGCATGGGCCTACTGAAGAAACGACACAGTTATTTTCTTTTTAGTGTTTGTGCACTCTTTTAATTTTAATGGATTTTACAATAGATTATTTGAAAAAATACATATTTGTTTGACTTTTAATTTCTAAATTATTATTGACATGAACTATTTATGAACCTCAACATTATATTTATTATCTAGATCAACTATGATTGGACCGGTTGCTTAAATCACGACCGTAAATCTACACGACCCCACACCAGAACCCAACACCTTCCCAAATATATGTTTTGTTTTGTTGGCCTTTTCCTCTAGTATTATTTTTCATGTCATGTGGGCATGGCCTCAGTATCACTATTACTAAAAAGGATAACAACAAAATTCGCACCCGCGTATATACACTCGAACCTGCTTGATTTGGGCGGAAAAAAACCGCTTTAATTGGATGCAGGTGCGGGTGCGGATGCAGATTTTTCCCAAAAATAAATTCGAGGGCGAGACGAGTTTGGGGTGCTGATATCCACCCCGCATTGCAAGTAATATTATTGTAATTTTTAAATTTTATACACATATACATATTGAATATACTTGATATTTTTTAAAATATTAAAAATTATAATCTTATTTTTATAGAAAATATTTTTTAATTTTATTATTGTCTAATAATAATTATTTTATTATACTAATTATAATAGATATGATTTTTAAATTTATAATTTTATACATATGAGTGGGTGTGGTTTTGGGTGTAGGCGGGGAAACCCGATCCCCGTTGCGGGCGGGGATGAGGCCTAAATTTTACACCCGCTATGAAACGGGGGCGGGTGCGGATTTTTCCCGAGTAACCGGGTGCGTGAGTGGAGGAGGCGAAATCTGTCCCCGTCCTGCCTCGTTGCCATGTCTAATTACGAACTTTAATTATATTTTGAACTCACTCTTGCATCATCTCAGTCCTAAGCATCTCTGCAGGAATTGGTTGTCCCGCTGCCATAGTATAATCACCAACAACATCGATCGCATTTCATTGAGTGTATTCGATCTATTAAAACGGCAATATTGAGTATCGACCTTAATAATTGCGTTATACTATCAAATTATATTTAATTATTAAAATTTTACAAAAAAAATTCGAGTTGATTGGGTAATTTCAAACTAACAAAAGTAAAAATATTGAACTTTTATAATAAGAAAAATGTTAAGAGATAAACTTCACTTCAAATTTCACCTGAATTTTTAGTTTAATCCTAATTACTAAATTTATTTATTGAATTATTATCGGATATTCTCTACTATTCTTGCCATAATTCTTAGTAACAAAATATTTAATTTTAAAATAACCTCTAATTTCTTAATAGATTTAACACCATTCATACCACACGTAGAACTCATACCACGCGTAGAACACATTGAATGCAATTTTTCATATTGACTTTGACAGTACTTTTAAGAATAATATTCTTCTTCAAATCAAACTTGACATACATTCGCGCAAAACGACCTATTGAATGAATAGAAGTAAGGTGGCCCACCTTGAACGTGGTAACTACAACAGTACCCATTCTCCATAATTATAAAGTTCCATAGGGAGGTTTGAAATATGAATCCACAAATCGAGTTTACTAATTGTATTAGCATTAGTACCAAAAAAAGAACAACAATGAGATAATGAACAACAATAATCTCAAGTCCTTCAAATAAGGGATGATTGTAATCCTTCACATCAGTAAAATGCTCCATCCACTATTCTCATATCACCTTAATTAGCGAGTTTTTTTTTTTTAAATATTTCTTTTTTTTTTCTTTCCCAATATACCCTACTTCCAGATTTGTTTATCAATATGCCCTACTTTTTGGGCTCAGTGGGAGGTCGTTCTGGGGTGCGACCAGCTAAAGATGCAATTTTTCAGCCCCAATGGGAGTTCGCTGGCTAGGGTGCAACCTCCTATCGGGGGTTTAATTTATTTTTTTGTCTTTTTCTATTTTTTAGATGTTTTTAATTAATTAATTAATTATAATAATAATAATAATAATAAAAATAATACATTAATAATAATAATAATATTTAATAAATAATAATAATACATTAAAATAATAATAATAATAATAAATATTATTATTATTAATATTATTAAATAATTATAAATAATAATAATAATAATAATAATTGTTGTAATAAATAATACATTAATAATAAAAATAAATAATAATAATAAATAATTATTATTATTATTATTAATATTATTATTTTAAATGATGATAATTAAAAATAATTAAAAATAAAAAAATTATATTAAAATTTTAAAGAAAATACATTAAAAATAAATAAATAAATTAAATTAATAACACTCCGAGAGAACTTTGTGAACGTTAAAGAACTTTGTCAAGATTACCTAGGAGTTATCCCACATGCAACAAAAGTTAATTCAATTAAATTAAAGTGGCTCAAGGATATGTTCGACGATGTTGGTGAAGATGCATCTGAATTAAAAAAACAAGCATCTTCTCAAGCATACATCCTACGTATGATCAAAGGGTTGTTGATGCCTGAAAAATCCAACAACCGTGTTATTAATTTAATTTATTTATTTTAATGTATTTTTTTTTAAATTTTAATATAATTTTCTATTTTTAATTATAATCAATTAAAATAATAATAATTATTATTATTAATGTATTATTTATTACAGCTATTATTATTATTATTATTATTTATAATTAATTAATAATATTAATATTAATAATAATTATTATTTATATTTTTTAATGTATTATTATTATATTTATTAATGTATTATTATTTATTTATTAATTAATTATTATTATAATTTATTAATGTATTATTATTATTATTATTTATTAACTATTTTTATTAGTACTAATGTATTATTTTTATTATTATTATAATTAATTAATTAATTAAAAACATCTAAAAAATAGAAAAAGACAACAACAAAATTAAATCCCCCAGTAGGAGGTCGCACCCCCAGCCAGCGACCTCCCACTAGGCCTGAAAAATTGCACCTTTAGCTGGTCGCACCTCCAGAACGACCTCCCACTGGGCCCAAAAAGTAGGGCAAATTGGTAAACAAATCTGGGAGTAGGGCATATTGAGAAAGAAAAAAAAAGGGGGGGATATTTTAAAAAAAAACTCTTAATTAGCTTAGTATTCAGTCTAATAATTTAGGCATTTCGACATTTACTATTTGAGTTAGGTTTTAATGATATATATTTTTCTTTTAAATAATTGACTATTGAAATATTTTAACTAATTGAAAAAAAAATACTCTAATTATAATTATAATTAGATTTGTCTATTAGAGTATTTTTTTTCAATCTTTTAACGAAATATATATTTCTCTTTCAACTATTTTATTTGTAAAAAATCATTTTTTAAACAAATTGACTAGTAAAAATGATTTGTCTAGTGTATGATTTCTGTTGCACATTATAATTAGTGTATAATAATTTTTCTCAAAAATTTGTATATAATATATTTAAGAGACACACTACTTAAGAAATACATATTCATATATTAACTAATTAACTCGTGAAAGATCATCTTATAACGAAGTGAGAAGTAAGCATAACAACATATTTTTTTCCGTATATACCTTAAACAAGAATATTATAATTAACATATTACATATTTCTATTTCAATTAATTAGGGAAGAGAATATATAATAACAAAAATAATAATAATAATAATTAAATAATTTTTAGTGCTTATAACATTCTGTTTGTAGTCCTCCTAAATAAATCATATCTTTAATTCTTATAATAAAAAAGAATCATATTTGTATAACGTGAGTTTTAGTTTTGTAGTCCTTGCAAAAAAAAAAATTACATTTTCTATGACAAATATATCTTCAGTTATTGACCTTATATGAAATTAAAATTAAAAAAGAATCCTCTTTTTTATTCTTTCATTAGAATTTAAAAGTAATATTACAAAATGTTATAAATATTATATTTTTAGTTTAATATTTGTATTTTTTTATTTATTAATATCTGTATTTTGTTTGGCATAAGATATTAAAAGTTAATAAAAATACATTTGTCGCATTCCCGCTATGTGACCACCTAAGACTAATTTTTGTGTGCTTAAGGTCACATCTCGAGATGCGACCATATCTTAATTTTATATTTTTCATTTTAACAATTGAATAATTGTTAATTTAATAAATGATAAAATTATTTTTAAAAATAAAATTAATGTGGTTGGGTAGATGTGTCAAAATAAATAAATGTGGTATATTATTTTAACAACTTTCCCATATTTTATAGATAAATTTATATTATTTTAACAACTCTCTTACGGATAAATTAGCAACTTAATTCTATTTTGTTAACAATTTCCTCCTATTTTTTCTCCGGATCTAATAAATAAATAATAATAAAAATAATAATAGGAGGAAGTTGTTAACAAAATATAATTAAGTTGCTAATTTATATAGATTTATCTACCAAATAAGAGAGAAAGTTGTTAAAATCATATAACACGTTTATTTGTTTTGACACACTACTTAAGAAATACATGTTCATATATTAACTAATTAACTCGTGAAAGATCATCTTATAACGAAGTGAGAAGCGAGCATAACAACATATTTTTTCTGTATATACCTTAAACAGAATATTATAATTAACGCATTACATATTTCTATTTCAATTAATTAGGGAAGAGATATATAATAATAATAATAATAATAATAATAATAATAATAATAATAATAATAATAATAATAATAATAAAATAATTTGTAGTGCTTATAACATTTTGTTTGTTGTCCTAGTAAATAAATCATATCTTTAATTCTTATAATAAAAAAGAATCATATTTGTATAACGTGAGTTTTAATTTTGTAGTCCTTGCAAAAACAAAATTACATTTTCTATGACAAATATATCTTCAGTTATTGACCTTATATGAAATTAAAATTAAAAAGAATCCTCTTTTTTATTATTTCATTAGAATTAGAATTTAAAATTAATATTACAAAATGTTATATCTATATTTTTAGTTTAATATATGTATTTCTTTTATTAATATCTGTATTTTATTTGGCATAAGATATTAAAAGTTAATAAAAATACATTTGTCGCATCGCTGCTGTGTGACCACCTAAAGGATTAATTTTTGTGCGCAGTAGGTCGCATCTTTGAGATATGACCATATCTTAATTTTTTTTATTTTTCATTTTAACAATTGAATAATTGTTAATTTAATAAATAAAAAAATAATAAAAATATTTAAAAAACTAAAATTAATATGTTTGGGTAGATGTGTCAAAATAAATAAACTTGGTATATTGGGTGCATTTGTTTGAGCTTAAATAAAAATGATTTTTGTTTTAAATAATTTAGAGATTATTTTTTAGAGATTTTTAAAAAAATGATTTTTTAACTCCCGTTTGTTTTCTATTATAAAAATAATTTTTTTTAAAATAATCTTTAACCTGTTTGTATACAATTTTGTAAAAATGGTTTTTGTAAAGTACAATGACCATTTTGCACACACATTTTAAAATTTGATCAATGTAATTAAGTACTCCTAAAAAACCAATAAATAAACACACACACCCAAAAAACAACTATGTA
Organism: Cicer yamashitae; assembly: GCA_037974755.1. NCBI lineage: Eukaryota > Viridiplantae > Streptophyta > Magnoliopsida > Fabales > Fabaceae > Cicer > Cicer yamashitae. The sequence continues at coordinate 51,954,338 of JBBPBQ010000002.1, read as the reverse complement.
GAAAAATAGAAAAAGAGAAAAACTCAACTAATGAACGAAAGACAATTTGAGATTTTCAAAATAAGGTAGAGTAATTGCATCATTTTAATGAGGTAACTTCCGTATTTTTTAATTGTGTTTAGTTTTTCTCTCTCATCTATCGCAAAAGACAAATGCGAGAAGCTACAATGGGTGTGTTTGTTTCAGATTTTTTCATAAAAAAATCTATTTTTATAAACCAAAAATCATTTTGTAGGGTTTGAAGGGCGTTTGTTTCAGATTTTTTAAAAATCATTTTGTTAAAAAAATCATTTTTTTGGCTAAAAATGAAAAGCTAAAAATAGTAGCTTCTCAAATTCGCTACTGCGATAGATGAGAGAGAAAGATGCCAAAAATTTTAAAAACACGGAACTTAACCGACTAATAAGAGAAAATGATTTAATTACCCTTACCCTTTTTGAAAAATCCAAAATTACCCTCCATCAATTTTTACTAGGTTTTCTCTATACTGCAGTTTCACGCACTCAATTGTGAGAGTTTTTCTCCTTCCATTAGGCTCTCATATGGGTTTTTCATCAAGTAAATTTCCTTCTCCTTTTCAATTTTTCCACATAGTTTTTTTATTGTTTATACGCCTTTTATTTGAATCATTTTATTTTTACATCATTCATATATTGATAATTTTTTTTTTTGCTTTTTTGTGTTTATTTATTGCTTTTTGATGAGTACTTGAGGTGAATTAATCAATTTTAAAATGTGTATAAGAAATGGATTAAACTTATAAATTTTGTAGGGTATTATAAAAGTCATGTCCTTTATGGTAATTTTGTAGTTTAAAAAATCACTTTTATAAAATTGTATACAAACAGATTAAAAATCATTTTTTAAAAAAAATCATTTTTATGATAGTAAACAAACAGAAATAAAAAAAAATCATTTTTAGACAAATCTCTACAAAATAATCTCTAAATTTTTTGAACTAAAAATCATTTTTATTTAAGCTCAAACAAACGGACCCAATTTCTAGTTCATTTTTATCCCAAAAATGATTTTTTTTAACAAAATCATTTTTAGAAAATCTAAAACAAACCCCCTTCAAACCGTACAAAATGATTTTCGGCGTAAAAAAATAGATTTTTTCATGAAAAAATCTGCAACAAACGCACCCATTATTTTAACAACTTCATCATATTTTGTAGATAAATCTGTATTATTTTAGCAACTCTCTTACGGATAAATTAGCAACTTATTTTTCAACGGATCTAATAAATAAATAATAATAAAAATAATAATAGGAGGAAGTTGTTAACAAAATAGAATTAAGTTGTTAATTTATATAGATTTATCTGTCAAATAGGAGAGAGTTGTTAAAATAATATAAAACATTTATTTATTTTGGCACATCTACTCAACCACATTAATATTTTTTTCTCTATTAGATGTATTTTGTTTGATTTTATTAATATAGTTTTATTTTTAAAATATTTTTATTATTTTTATTTATTAAATTAACAATTATTCAATTATTAAAATAAAAAATAAAAAAAATTAAAATCTCATAGATAGTCGCAGGGCAGAGATGAACCTAAGGATATTTTGATATATATTTTTTTAAAGTTATATTGGTTAGGGTTTTAAAAAATAGGAATATATATATATATATATATATAATCCTCAGGGACATCCGATAAAATTTCACTTTGTTCCACCATAACCATCAAATTTGCAAAATGAAAATTATCCAAAAATTCATGTTTAGTTTTCAATGTAATATTATTTATTTTTAATTATATCATCTAATTAATATTATATGCATTATCTTCAAATTATTATTCTCTACTTTACATTTCATCTATTTTTTATTTTGAAGCAAAGTAAACTTATTTCATTTCATCAATAAGAGTAGTACAAGCTGGAGGATGATAGAACTAATCGGAGTTAAACTAAAATATCGACACTCTAGCTGAGCTATGGACAATTGTCTCTCAATGCAAGCTAACCTATAGGTAGCATTGGAAGGGAATACATATGAATGATGTCCATATTTGAGGTTCCCTTTAAAAATACAATAATATCCTTTAGAATATAAGAGTTAGTGATTATAAGAGAAGTTATAGCAAGCTGACAACAATAAATGATACTTCAAAAAAGAGTAGTTTGTATTTTAACATGAAGTACGATTTTAATAAATAATAATAAAACATGATCGTTTATAAATCTATAGATAAAACTTACACAAATACATAATAAATATAATTTAATAAAATTAATATTCTTTTTATTCCATTGATATTTTTTTTCTTAATTTATGTATTATGAACAAATGTAATAATTTTTATAGAATAATTAGTGTATTATTTAATGAATTACTATCGGTCCGAACCTAGTTCAATTCTAACCAAACCATTAAACCTAAAACCGTTGATCAACTACATTAATTCCATATCCGAGACGATTTTAATTACATACAAACAAATTGATACATACTCATTTTTTGTCACCAAACACAACAACATTACCTCAAGCTCAACCTTTGAAGCCATCGGTACGAGGCAAATTAATTAGGCACTAAGAAAAACATGACATTAAGGTTGAACCATGATACCACAAAAGCCTAATATGGAATCAAAAAATTTAATTTTGCATACATTGAATATAGTCATCGTAAAAAAAGGCAGAAGAAAAAAGTCCAATTCACCCGAATAAGATTTTTCAAAATTGAAAGAAATCGGGATATAGTGGAAGGCAAAGTCTTAAACAGAATAAATTAATTGTGATTTTGACATGTGAAAAAATTGATAAAGACATGTACCCAATAATCTTCTTATATAGATGAGAGGCAGGTGTAAGGAATATTACAAAGAAGTAAGGGCCAGACTATTAGCAAAAAGTGTTGTATAAATTAGGAAATATTACTTTTCATAATAATTGTTATTTTTATTAATTAATTTACACATATTAAAAATAATAAAAAAAATAATATGTATAATATTAATTAAAGGTTGAATTAAAAAATAATTTACATTGCAAAATAAAAATAGTGAAAAAAATCATTTTTATTAAAATAACCATAATTTAAAATTGGATTGGATGGATTATTTATTTTTGTGAGAAAAATAGGATGAATTATTTGATAGTGCCCGTATATTTGAGACCAGGTGAATTGTTTGATTTGACAAAAACCAAGAGGCATGTAATGTGTGATGAGTGGCCCCATTTTAGTAGAAAAAATAATAAAGAGTAATTGTTAATTTGATGAAAATATCAAAATGTTCGGCTATAGTCAAGAATAGATAGCATAGCAGTCAACCACGTCATATATATCAACATCGTCATTTTAAATTTTCCTTTTAACAAATTGGATTTTTTGTTTAAGACATAATCGAAGCTGGATCTGATCATCATCAACATTATAAAATAATACTATTGAATTGTTCCAATAAATTTCTTTTTATGTCGTCCAACTTCCACCACATATCGGAATTCAGAGCACTATGATTGTATAGAATTGGATGAATTTTGACCAAATTTAGTATTTGAATTGATGAATTTGATTTAGATGTTTGGGTGGATTAAGCTGTCTTAAAATATTCGTTGAATTGGGTGGTCGAATTTGATTTGATATGAATTAATTTTTATAATTAGTTTTATATCCATATTTAATGTGATGTTAGGAGTATATTTGAAATAAAATTTCAGTTTTATGACACTAAATGAGTTAATTGTTCTTGGTGATTTTTATAATTATTACTATGTAGGCACCTAATGCAAAGTAAGCCTCATTTCATTTCAATTCATTCGTGTATATAATCAAATAGCAAAATATTTATGCATTAATACAAGTTAGTACGGATTGTGTGAGATTGATTACTATATAAATGTAAATAGTGTAAAAATAAACTAAAAGACATATTCAACGATTAAATGTGAAAAAATTAAATGCCAACAATACACCTACAAACTAAGTTGTAAGTGTTTCTGATTTCAAAAACAATTTGCAAATAAGATTAGGACATGGTGAATATTTTAATAAGTATGAAGAAGGTTATGAAGACACTAACCAACAATGGTTTAACTCAATGCCACATGAGTTTAGCCGATTAACTCTAGTTGGTTATCCTTGGTTATCTTTCCAACTCAACAATATTATGTAATTATGCATCCATAAAAAAGTTAAATCAATAAAATTCAATGTCAATATAGAGTTATTAAACAGAGTATGGTATTTTTAAAATAAGTTGATCCTCACCTTATATATATATATATATAATTATTTTTTACATTATTTTAAATATAATTAATATTATTACTTTACGATGTTAATTTTCATTATATTAGTATTATAGTTATAATATGTTACTTAATATAAATAAATAATTATGTATTTGTAAAACTGGATGAAGTCCAAATATCAATTAATTAGATCAGATCATTTTTAGAAGAAATCATCCAAACTAAATTAAATTCACATATTATTTTTAATCAAGTGATTTTCTACATCAAAACTAATTCAAATTGAACGACAGACTCTTATGTTAAGGTGTGATTAGATTTCGATCAATTAATTTATTTTGTACTAACGTATAATTTATATTTACATAACATTAAATAACATATTATAAGCTAAATAAAATTAACATATATAACATAACAAAAAGTAACATTAACAAATACTAATTATTTTTAAAATAAAAAAAATTGATCACGTTATATTAATAAATATTGAAAAATTAACATCTCTTACTAATTATTAAATAAATAAATATTAAATGTATATACTAGTTTTTTAAGTAGTACATAAATAGATAATCAATAAATAATAAATAATTAGTATACGACTATTTTTGCGAGACGAGGCAGCCCTATGGGTTGTTCACGACTTCACGTGGATTTTCCGTGTCATTTTCAATTGACAAATTCTCAGATTTTATACCATTGGTGATTGGTCTATTTGGGTTTTACAGATTTCTTTATTAGTATTAACTTTTTCCCTTTTGGCTGCACCAAAAAATAACCTTTTTCCTTTTTGGAATACTCGTGAGAGATGCACGCTTTGGAAATAATTGGGACTTGTTGGGAACCACATGTCTTAAGACTTGGAGCATTTCTATTGGCCTAACATCCACCTATGTCAACACTTTTCCTTTGGATTTGTACATGTTCCACTCATAGAATCTTTTTTGGGTTCCTTCCTTTAATTGATTTGTGCTTCATTCATGGTTTGAATTTTAGGTAACACTCATCACCTACGCATATACTTCTAAAGTATTTTCATGGGTCATTGCTAATGAATGATCTAATCATACTTGCTAAAAAAAGATTAAAAGATAAAATTTTGTATAAAAATAAATAAATTTTAAACTTTAAAAAAGTGAAAAACACAACTTTCTATGTAATTTTTTTGTAAAATTTTTATATTTAAATTACTAACAAGTAATGTCCCAAGTAAAATTTAATAATATTTTGCTTTTATTTTATTAACAGATATCCTAACATAGTGATTAGCATTATATATCTTCAAAGTTTCTATTCTTTGGACCAATTGACTATATAACTAATCCCTAATTTGATTATTTGATCAAGATTTTGTCCTTTTCTCAATATAAATAGTTTCACATATTCAAAGTTAGGTTCTTTTAAATTTCCTCCCTGCATGAATAAATTGCTTTCATTTTGATTATTGGAAAACAATACAACAATATTCACTAAAACTCTTTTTTAAACCCTCTTATTTTTAAAATAATTAAGATTTTAGTAATTTAAAGTTAGATCAGAAGACAATAAATTAAATCTAACAAAAAATTATTTTGACTAAAATTTGAACTATAATTATTGAAAATGATTCGTAATTACAGTTAATTAATCATTCCCCAATTAAACTCTTCTTTCCTTCCTTCAAAATATAGAGAACCAAACGTTGGAAAATACACATTATTCCCTCTTTTCCTTCCTTTCTTTTTCTTTAATGATAATCGATGCAACCAAATACATGTTAGGGATTAGTTTACTGTACATAAAACGGCTGACTTCTAGTCTATATGGGCCCCATAAAAAACGAATCTTTCTTCCTATAAAATATAATATTTAATGAGGACACGATCACTTGCTTAGAAAAGAAGCAAATTAATATTACACTATATTTATAGATATATGTTTGTTTTTAAGGAAAAATATAATAAGTTTTATTACAACGTTACACAATATACTTATTACTTTGACTTAACTATAATTTGAGTTATATATTCAATCTTGACCCATAAAGTTTTTTCGAGCAATTTTAGTCTTCCATTTTAAAAATTAGATAAATATGGTTCATCCAAAGTTTGTTTTTTATTAAAATATTTTAGACTAAATGTTATATTTGAGATATAAATTAAAATTAAAAATATTAATAACAAAAAATGTGATATAGTTTTAAGAATTTTTCTTAAGGTGAGATTAGGATTTCAAGATAAGTAAGTTTGAGATTTTCAATGTTTAGTTAAATTTGTTATTTTAATTGGTAAACATTAAGTGAAATAAAGTTTAAAACAATTTAATCAATTTGAATTGTGAATTTTTTTAATAGAATGTGAGAATTTGAGAGTTTTGAACAAATAAAAAGGGATGAAGGGACTTGATTGAAACAACTAAAGCCTGTGAGGGATTAGAATGGCTCAAAAAAATCGAGAGATTAAAGTTATACATAGATCAAACTAGAAGAACTAAAATAATAGTTAAGCTTATTATTATTATTTAAAATATCTATTAACAGTATTATTAATTTATTCTAGGAAATGAAAAGTCAATATTGAATATACACACAAAATAAAATTTAGTGAAAATTGTATACACATTTTTTTTGATATAAAACCAAATATATATATATACATTAATTACACTGCCAATGTTTTTCAATAATCCATCCATTCCAAATTAATAGTCATTTTATCTAAAGTAAAAATTCAAAATTAAGTATTGCTTTGTCATTCCAATGCATCATTAATTACATTTCTCCATTTTTACTCTTATTAATTATATTATATACAAGATATGTTGTTTTTATTGCGAATTTTCATTGACCAAGTACATTATTAAACATGCATTTATTAACAAACATGGTTAATTTAGTAAAATAGCACACTTCCACTAGTCAATTTACTATTTTTCTTAATATATGCGTGGAAATTTTAAAAGACCAATAAATTGATAATTTGAAATGAAGGAATTTAGATTTGTTGTATTTGTCAATTATATGCATTCACGTAGTTAGTATAACACTCCATTTTTTTTAGAAGAAGTTGTATTCGTAATATAACTAAGTATTATGTATTTTTTTTTTCCAATTGATATTCCTTAATTTAGATATCTTTAAAGACTAAATTCAAGTGAGGTCCCATCATAAACTCTGCAACCTTGCCTTCCATCTTTCAATTAGACTTGGTTTGACCGAAATATGATACTTACAACTCTAAACACGTTTTCTACAAGCAACACAACGTTAATATTGATAGTGACGCAACATCTGAAATATCAAATGAAATTTGCATCCATAGACTTTGAATGAGCTTAAAGATATTTTTATTATGATTGTAGCGTTTTTTTTAGTTTTCTAATACCACAAAAAATATTTCAATCAGACACATATAACTCGAATTATGGTTAAAACAATACAATGGTGTAGCTATCAAGCACTCCTAATCTATTTGATTATCAAAACAAAAAAGCATACTAGATCAATTTTTGGTTTTAAAACTATCCTAAACATTCTTAAATGATATGTATTTAGTTTTGACTCAATTAATCTAACCTAAGGCAACTAAAACCTCTAAATAATAATCTTTTAGAGTTGTTGGTCAATCTTTGAAAATCCTAGATACATCCTTGTCTCCATTTTAATAAAATTGAACCCCAAAGCTTAACTCACAAATTATAAAGAGAAGAATAACGCATCTTAGATCAATCTCAATATGTTATCCATGTCTTCTTCTCATTCTCTGTCATTGAGATATTCATCATTTCTTTATTTTAATTTATAAAACCATTTCTTCTTCCATTTATCCATTATACTGCTAATAAAGGGGCTTGGAGCAATTTCTTCTTATTCATACTCTTGTTGTTTGCGAGTCTAATCAAGATATGGTGTGACAATTCATAATTTAAAATTATTGTCTGATCCAATACAAGATTAAAGAGTCAAACTAAACTTCTAGGTGTTGTTTGAAATTGGTTATGTTTTATGAGTTATATCATATTAATTGATCAATACTACTAAATTATCCGATTAATCATATCAATTAGACTTTTAGTCCACGTTAAAATGATTATCCTTTTATTCAATTATTTTGTTCAAACTCTAATTACATAATTTGATAATTTTAAAATTTTTGATATTAAATATTGAAGACAAATACATTATTCATGTGATACTCTTGTCACTTTATCTACATTTGATTTTAATGAAACTTTTTAAGTATTCTCAATTTTTACTTATGTCAAAATGTTGATTAGTGTACATTAGTTGGACCAAGAGTGGCTCGGTGTGTGCGTGGTTGTTTTATTCTAGTTTGGTTAATTAATTGGTCCAAAACAAGACGCGTGTTGAAATCTACCTGCTCATCAATCACGATCTTACACTTAGCAAGCACGATTAGGATAACATATTTATAATATAAATATGTCGTTAATCTATCCTAGTTGATAGGAGTAATGTTTGGGAATGATTCCATTCCACTAACCGACCATTTAAATATTTGGTTTTCTAAGTTGTCGTTCGTAAAAATGAAAAGTCTATTACTCTTGCCTAGTTGCCTTCAATCTTCTTTACTTCAAAACCTTATCTTCCCTTCTTTTCTTTTCTTCAACTTTCTTTACTCCTTCAAATAGTAAAGCATTAGTAAGGAATAGAGGCGGGTGAGACTTGTAAGGAGTAGCTACTCCAAAGTTCCAAATTTATTAAATAATCTATACAAAAATTACAAAAGTGTAATAGTTAAAAAATACACTTAAATTTTAATTGTGTGTTTAGAATTTCTTTTAAGATATAAAAATCAAATTAATAATTTAATAAATAAAAAATTAATTAATTTTTTTTCTTCATATAGAGTCCAAACTCAACCAAATAAAATTAACAAAATTTATACTGATTTAAGACAAATGTTCTAAAATAGTGTATAAAAAATTGTGTATTTAATTTTTTTAAATATACAATTTTATCTTTTAATTTATAATAACAAGTGCCTAATAAGACTTTTGATTTAATATGATTTGACGTAATTTAAAATCGATCACTGATATCTCAACGAAACTATTATATTATATTTTATTTTACAGTGTTCTACTAGTATTATTTTAAAACAAATGTCATATTTAATTATTTTTTAATTATTTATATATTATTTTTCTATTGTAACTTACGTAATTCCGTAATAAAAAAATTTATGTAATTATTTTCACAGTATAAAAATTTATTTTTGAGAAACTTTTTGTTTTATAAATTTT
>JBBPBQ010000002.1:51932845-51944655 GCA_037974755.1 Cicer yamashitae | reverse complement strand
TAAATATCTCAAATTTTCAAAATATTAATTTAATTAAACCAAACCAAATCAACATATTCTTATATGTTTGATTCAAATATTATGAGAAAAATTGTAAAAGTAAAATGAAAAAAAAAAAAGAATCAAACAAAAATAATATATTACAGACATAGTCCAATCTCTTTCAAATTTATGCATCTTCTTAATGTGAATTCCCCTCCATTTTTGGTGGCATTTGCAAATTTCTTTACGTGTTTATATTATAGATTTACATCTTAAAATTTCAATACACAATTATATATTATGTTTAATATTTTAATTAAATATTAAAAAATTCACGACTCCAATATTTTTTTTGAAGGTCTGCACCAGCGACACAATGCGACCTGCTGCAATAACCACAAGACGTAATTTTATGTAGTAATAGATCCGAATCATGGATTTGAAATGAGATTCACATTAAACTCAAATTTACATAGTAAATGACGTAAATGTCCAAATGACATCATATCACTAAATTCACTATAAATAGCAAACCTATCCACCCGATAATTGCGAACAGAAAAAAAATGGAGAGAGAGCCGATGGTTGTTTACACGATCGGAGCTATTGTGGTGCTATTTCTCCTCACCTATTCACCAAGCAACAATAACAACAACCACTCCACCCGCCACCACCGCCTCGAGCTCCACCGTGATGAAAACCAAAAATCGAACATTAACCATTCCCACTCATCTGAAGAGTGGGATGAAAACTTAAATGTAACTGACACGATTGTCCGCCTATTCCCGGACATGGATGTGGACCCCACCGATCAGTTTGTCTCCCTCCACGAATTAACTGAGTGGAACTTCGAGCAAGTCCAAAGAGAAGTACTGCATCGAAGTCAGAGGGAAATGAACATTTTTGACAAGAATCACGACGGTTATCTTTCCTTCTCCGAATACGGTCCTCCAGCGCCAGGTCCTCTTTCAACTTTCACTCTACCATTTTTTGTGTGACGATTTTTTTTTTTTTTTTTGTAAATCCACTTTTTGGTTTAATCTAAGTTGAGTATGTATTATGAACTTCTCACCGTTAACTTTAACTGTTTTAAAATCGATTCTATGGTGTCACCGGTGAAAAAATCCAAACACATTTTATTGTTAAAAGATATCTGTAACTATAGATCCACACACCGGAAGCGCCACAAACCTCAGCGCCGGAGTTCCAGTTCCTTCATTTCACGCCGCCGTGAGAAAACTTTTTTCGCCGCCGGAGAATCTTCCTCCTCAAACCCATCAGTGACCGGAGATCACACCACCATACGCGAAACCTCGCTGTGGAGTTTTGAATTGCGTTTCAGAAATCTTAGTATTTTCCTTCGTAGATTCGAATGTTTTAAGCTTCCGTGGATGGAACGGCCGCAACCGTTGTCAAGGGGTTTTAGGGTTTTTTCTTATTTGTGGGGGTAAGTTTCACAATTTTCGATTTTTCAAATTACTTTCTTTTGAATAAAAAATTTGAAGATTTTAATTTTATCTAAAAAAAGGAATTTTATGAGTTATTCTTTTGCGATACATAGTATACCGATCCCCACCTTCACAGTGAACTTTATAAATATGCAATTTTGTTTTGATAGTTACAGTTTGATTTCAAATCATCTGGTGTAGGTTATTTAAAGATGATTTGGTGAAGTTGTAATGTGAGCCAACGGATCTTATATCGATGGCCTAGATCAATCGCATTTTTGTTTCTTTTGAACCTTTATGCTTGTGTATAGAATTGAATGCTGTAAATTTTAATACTAGTTTGTCTTTTTCATTCATCAGATGGTTCTTTTGGTTATGATTGGAGGTTGTCAGAAGAGGAGCATTTTAATGCTTCAGATGCAGACGGAGATGGTCTTCTAAACTTAGCCGAGTTCAATGAGTGAGCTTCTTTCTACTAATGGCTTGTTAGAAAATCCTGTTAGTGTTGTTGCACATGCACATCTAATCTAGCTACTGTGCTTTTCCTATTTATATAAGCTAATTTCTTCCTATTCTTGTAGCTTTCTTCATCCTGCTGACAGCAACAGCCCAAAGATTAAAGAATGGCTTTCCAAGGTGGATGTCAGGTAACTATTTTCATGGAAACAAAACTTGCAGGAATGCTTGATATTGGGCATGTTTCTTTCAGAATAACGTACGTTTGTTTGGAAACGAAAATTGTGGGATGCCTCCAAGAAATATAAATGAATAATTTTTTTTACTTCTGTGCATAGATGGTAATTGTTTATAGAGCTATACGAGGTTCTTTTCTCTTACATCCACATGATATTAGACACTAGTGTTTAATACAGGAGTATCTAAGAGAAGTTTGGTATAAAGTTTCAATTGAATGATGCAACTGCTCATTTATGGAAGTTGGTAAAGCTTTTTACTTAGGCATCTTAGATTCAAACAAGATACTTGCGATCTGTGGGATTGTTTGTTTGGCATGTACCTTGAATGACAAATCTTGTAACTGAGTACCAAAAGCAAGCATCTAGCTCAGTTATTTAGCTTATCAGGGTATCCTAAACATCTGAATGAATCAAGTGCTACTGAATATGTTACTGTTTTTTGGTCTTTCTTTGTCATCCTTTTTTCCCTAACGTGTTAGTAGCCTAATATATCCTGATTAATGCTCAAGGTCATCTTTAACCTCGATAAAATTGCAACTTGTGCACTGAAGACTAGCTTTCTTGTGGTTGTCTAAATCAGTGCAGCATATCAGGACTGAAGTTGAATGTTTCAAATTTTCAATCCTCTGTTGGGCAATCCCAGCTGATTGTTTGTAAGGGATGTAAATGCATGATTAGTTTGCTTTTGAAAATGAATTTTGCTTTGCAATCACTTGCCTGCTCTAGAAGAAGTTACTATTTTGGACTAACTTTTTTAGAGACTTTGCTGAATATTAGAAATGCAGACAATATTTGTGGTTGATCTTATTTTTCTGAAAGGGATAGGAAATCTTCACTTTATATGCAATTAGCTTATTTGTAAATATTGCCTTATTGTATCCTTTTATTTCCTTATAGGGAAAGTGATACGGACAGAGATGGGAAGGTCAGTTTTAAAGAATTCTTTTATGGCCTCTTTGATTCGGTAAGATACTATGATGAGGAGAGTTACAATGATCTACATCAATCTGATGATTCAATGGATGCTTCAGCCAGAGCTTTGTTTTCTCAGCTTGACAAAGATCGCGACGGGTATTCACCTTTTTTTTTCTTCTTTTCCCACAATTATTCTACTTGATTGGAATCAATATGGTAGTTTCCTTATAGTATACTATAATTTACTTTTGGGTTTTCATTTTTAATCTGTGCAGGTCTTTGTCAGATACTGAACTGCTGCCTATAATTGGGAAATTGCATCCATCTGGGCATTATTATGCAAAGAAACAAGCAGAATATTTAATTTCATTGGTATAACATTTGAACATTACAATTAACACTCTAATTGTTGACAAAGGTGTCACATTGCAATTCTAATTCTGCAATGTAGATGGCTAAAATAGCTCAACAGGCACTGCAACATCTGTTGGATAACAATAACATCATACATTTTTCCTTATTAACCTTTCTTTCTATAATGTTATGGCAGGCGGAAGTTGACAAAGATGGGCGCCTCAATTTGACTGAGATGATTGAGAATGCGTATATATTCTATGATGCTATTTTCTACGATGATGAAGTTGAATATGATGATTCCCCTGACGAGTTCTTTTAAGTTTATGTTAGGTAAGCACAGTTATTTTGTTGTCTATTTAAAACCTACATTCAGTGACGAAAAATCGTTGTAATATTCTGTGATCATCAATTGCAGGATGCACAGAAAAGTTTGGGGCAATATCACAGACAAGGAGTCAGTATTTGAAGAACATAAACAGTTTTATAAATTTATATAACAAGTTAAATACAAAACATCAAAATTATATAGGTGAGCAGAAAAACAATCGGCTACGGATTCTGTTTTTGTTTAATAGAAGGTAAATTCTAAGCTGTTTTTGAAAAATTATAGATATCTTATCTATAATTTTTCAAATGCAACCTAGACCTCATCTTTTAATAGAAAGATAGTTCCGACTGGTATGTGAGACTCTTAAATGTTATACACGGTGGCATTGGCCAAATTAATATCTGATTTGTGAATTGTAATAATTTTACTTTATATATATCATCACAGTTATAGTTGAAATGAATTAATTTTGCTTTATATATAATCACAGTTACAGGTGATGCACGTTACATAACTTGAAATTAATATACAACTCACCCGAAGAATATTTTTCAAAATTGAAAGAAAACAGAATAATGGAACTGTGGGAGAGAGAAAAAGTCTTTAAAAGAATAAACTAATTGTGATTTTGACATGTAAAAGAATGATAAAGACCTGTACCCAATCTATTATTATATAGATTGCATTTGCATGTGTATAAAGTACAAAGAAGGGTACCAATCTTATAGTTGAGATGATCTCCATTTCTCTAATATAGAATATTATTACTATTAACTTTTTATTTATAAAGTTAATAAATATTTAATTTAAAGTGTTCTAAAAATATGTGTAATTATACAAGTAAAAAATGGAGTGGATAAAAATGGAGAAAATTTCGACTTTGATTTGATTAAAAAAATGTGTGAGAGTGAAAGCAAAGGAAAGCAAAGAGTGGGGTCACATTGTACCTTTGAAGATTGAAGCCGTTTTCTATTTTCAAGAAATAATTGTCAGTTTTTAGCTCTCTATATTCTTAAATATATTTTCTGTTTTTAATTAGAAAATTCTTTTTCACTATTTTTTGTTTTTTAATATAAATAAAAATTGATTAAAAAAATTAATGTATTTAGTCTTAATTTTTGTTAAAATACATAATATTTTTTAAACTCATTTTTACTTATATATTTTGAAATGGAATAATAGACATATATCCACTATTCGTTTTCCATTGAAAAATATAACCATTTGTTTCTCTTGCTTATGGCATCAATCATTACAAAGGTAAACATGTAAAAGTAACTTTTTTGACAAAGTTTTACTACAATATTTGTTTTTAATGTAAAATATGTTGGAGTCTTATAATAAAAAATAGAGAAAATATATATTTAGATTGTACAATTGTTGGACCAATATCAAGAGACCATGTCAATTGTTTGACAAATATCAAGATACATGGAAAGCGTGACAGCTCTTTAGCACTGTTAATTCTTTATTCAATTATAAGATGAAAAGAAAAACTAATTATACATATTTCAAAAATATTGATGAATTGTATTTAATTTTGTTATGCTATAAAAAATTATATTTTTTATTCTATCAATATTTTTCATTTAATTTTGTATGAGAATTTATTATATTAAAAAATATTTTAATAATAATTGTTGGTAAAAATTTTTATCTTTAAAGAGATTTTTAATTTCATTGTAATTAATTCACACAATTGTAAAATCAGAGTTCAAACCGATACAAGACATTCAAACTGATTTTTTTAATAATATTTATTAGGCTAAATTGCATCCGTGGTCCCTTTATTTAGTTTTCGTCATTTTTTTTCCCGATTTGGCCCTTTATTTTAATTTTAAGTGACAATTTGATATTTTATGTTTTAAAATGTCAACAATGTTATCTTTTTTTTTGCAAAAATTCATCAAAAATTTCAAACAAAACTCATAAAATTAATAATATAATGCAAATTTTATCAAATTCATAACTTAAATCTTTAAATAAACTCATATTTTCATATCTAACAACATCAAATAAAGAATAAATAACTAAATCAGAAAAAAAAAAGACTAAAAGATTAAAACGTTAACTAAAATTAAATTAAGGGACCACAAATGTAATTTGACCTATTTATTAATTCGGCGTAATTATTTTTTTTCGTTTAAATATAGTTATTTATAATGTTATTTTTTAGTATATTACTGTACATCATAAAATATGTTTTTTATACTAAAATATGTTTTTTAACATAACATAAATATATAATTATATATTTAATAAAATTAGATGAAAAACAATTTTAATCCAAATAACGATTAATTAGATTGAAGCATATTTTTTAGAAGAAATCATCCAAACTAAACCAAATTCACTTGCTATTTTTAATCTTTGGTCAAGTGATTTGTTTACATCAAAACTGATTCAAAAATTGTACTACGGACTCTTACGTTAAGGTGTAGTTAACTTTTTATCAATTAATTTATTTTTACTAACGTAAAGTTGGTTTTTTGACCGGACTAACGCATAAAACATTAAAATAAGGTAAAAAAATTAACATATATAAAATAATAATAAAAATTAGCATTCACAAATAACAAATATTAAAAAATTAAAAATTGGCAACATTGTATTAATAAATATTATTAAAAAACAAAATACTACAATCTATTTATTTACATTAAAAAAGTATAATCTCTTATCATTCAATAAATATTAAATTTACATAGTATATAATTTGAGAGCAATTCTTGCGTAGTCAAAAATTTTGACACACTCACAAAAAAAAAAGTATAAAAATGAATTAAATAATTTGTATTTTTTAAATAATTAAATATTGTATATTTTATTATGTGTTTTAAATTTTATATCTAAAATTTTGATGAAATGAACATCCTCTTGTTACCATTTCTCTTTCTTTGTTGTTAATTTCAACACCTCTAGAACTTATCACTTATATGCACTCTCTCTAGCCTCTAGCCTCTAGCCTCTAGCAATCCCTCAAACAATGTTTTCCCGTGTATTATATTTTTATACTTGTGGACGAACAATCAATTGTACCATTGAGTATAGGATCCCTAATGGATGTTTTGGGTCATCCTCGACCAATCGAAAATATCAACTATTCTAGATTGTTTCAGTTTTATCTATAATTCTATACCCTTCCCAATACAATATAGAAAATATAATAGCCCTTGTAGTTTTTTTACGGAAGCCCCATTAGTTATTAAAATTATAAAATATATAGTGATGTTTTAGAAGAAAAAAAACACAGTGACTATTAATAACCAAAATATTCTGTTAAAAAAAATAACCAAGATATATTATTATTGTTATTATTTTTTGACAGAAACCAAAATATATTCATTAATAAACCTGGTGGTAAATTTTTGTATCAACATAAAAGTATTAATAGTTTTCTTTCTTTTTTATTATAAAAATAGTATTCTTTCTTTTTAATTTTCCTCTCACTCTTTTCTTTTTCTCTTATCGTTGTTCATCACTCTGATGTTCATCCAAATTCTCAGAAAAGTTACAATTTTTTTATTGACATTGAACAACAAATGCTTATAAACAACATCCAAAAAGAAAGCAACCAAAAAATTCAAAAAATGGGTCATAGAGAAATAAATAAATCTTCAAATCCAAACACAAAATAATTTTGTCGGATCTGAATCTTAACATGGCGATGCAGGAGATCTAACAATGGAGTCAGCATCACGCATGAATTTGAGATTTTTTCGGTTACATGTTATTAGTATTGTACCAACAAAAAAAAAGAATGAAAATTTAGGAGCATGTGAATGCAAGAAAAACAGAAAAAAATAGCAAGATTACCGTTTAATTCAACAAAATTAATCAACAAAGTGCATTAATGACGCTCACATAGCCTTTACTCTCTTTTTCATTCAACAAAATTTATTTCAATGTTAAGTCGAAACAAAATCGGAAAAAAATTAAAAAAATGAATATAATATCATTGGAATTTAGGGTTGGAAAAAATATTATTGGGGTTTTTTAATTTAATTTTTGTTTTTAATATTCATCTCTATATCAATAATTAGTAATTTGGTTCGGTAAACTAATACTAACGATCCAATTGTTTATTCTAACTTACATCAACTAACTAAGACTTCAAGAAAAAAAAAGTTTGAAGATCCAACTATTCATTCTAACATAAATTGTCTAACTAGGACTTCGAGAAAAAAATTATGACGACCCAATAGTTCATTCTAACTTTAATAGACCAATTATGACTTAGGAATCCTAATCCCGACGATCCAACGACACATTATCACCTACTTATACAAACAACAACTTAGGAATCATAATCTCGACGATCCGACCTTATCAGTTAATTACACTAACTACGGCTTATGAATCTTAATCTCGACGATCCAACCTTACATTATCACCTTATTACACTAACTAAGACTTAGAAATCTTAATCTCGACGATCCAACGACACAATCTCACCTAATTAGACTAACTATGACTTATGAATCATAATCTCGACAATCCAATCTTACATTATTACCTAATTAGACTAACTACAACTTAAGAATCTTAATCTCGATGATCCAATCGTACATTATCACCCGATTAGACTAACTACGACTTAGAAATCCTAATTTCGCCTATCGATATGTTCAACCTAATCTAAATAGACCAGCCACGATTTAGGAATCCTAATTTTGACTATCCAACCTTCAAGGCTAAAACTAAATAGGCCAACTACAATTTACGAATCTTAATTTTGAATACCCAACAATTCAATCTAACATAATTAGACTAACTATGACTTAGATATCATAATTTCAACTATTCAGCAATTCAATCTAATCTAAATAGACTAACTACGACTTAGGAATCCTAAATTCGATTATTCGATCCCTAATTCTAACCTTAATAGTGTTAGAATTGAATAACTTGCACACTAAGTAACTCACACAATTTAAGAGTAAATAGACACTTTGAATTATAGAATGAATGAACTGATTAGAGAGGACCAACTCTTATTTATTTATAGTCAATGATTCAATCAATACGATAATGCATTATGGTTACAATTAGTTTCACATTGTAACTAACTCCTAATAACCTTCTAACTACTTAACTAATTTGAATTATCTACAATAAATATAATAACTATACCTTATTAATCTTAATTCCGACGATCCATCAATTCAATCTAACCTAATTAGACCAACTCCGACTTAGGAATCATAATTTCGACGATCCAACCATACATTTTAACCTAAATAGACTAACTACAACTTATAAATCCTAATTTCGATGATCCAATCGTATAAGCTAACCTAAATATACTAACTACGACTTAGAAATCTTAATTTTGATGTTTCAACAATTCAATCTAACCTAAATAGATTAACTATGACTTACGAATCCGAATTTCGAAAATCCGACCATATAATCTAACCTAAATAGACTAACTACGATTTAGGAATCTTAATTTCGATGATCCAACAGTTCAATCTAGCCTAAATAGATTAACTACGACTTAGGAATCATAATTTCAATGATGTGACATACATTCTAACTTAAATAGACTCACTACAACTTACAAATCCTAATTTCGACGATCTAACAATTTTTTTTTTTTGATTGTCCCTTCAATTATTATTGTGCAGACTACTTTTAAAGTATTGATTTTATTTTACACAGTGGAAAACACACAAATAATTAATAAAAATATTTAGTAAAATAATTTTTTTTAGTAATTCTTATTATGTGTATTAAAACTTTAAACGACACTCGTTTTAAAATAAAATAAAAACACTTTTTTAGTTCAACAAAAAATCAATGTTTAAACACAATTTGACTACCTAAACAAAAAATTGTTGGAATACATAATAAACAAAACCCAATCCAATTTTAGGTATTTTTTGTGTAACCTTGGCCCATCAATTATTTCAACAAAAATAATTACAACAAAACTAATAGTTAATAGTTTAAATTTCTTATTCTATCGCGCTTGACCTCCGCAGCAGGTACCCCATCTACATCTATACCGTCCCGTTATTTTACTATTAAATCCACGGCTTCAGCAAGATTAATCCAAAATGGACCAATCTTTTTGCGAGTTCATATTATACGAAACTTTCACTATATATTAAGTGGGAAGCAACAAAACTAGCTCACCATATGAATACTTTAAAATTACTCGACAAATATATATTATAATTAAACCTGCTAAACTCTTTCTATTTTCTATCTCAACATAACCAACAATATTAACAACTTCACAAAATTAACAACTGTCATTAATCCACATGAATAAATAATGATCGGCATGACCATATGATAAAACCTTTCTTTGTTCTTTTGATATTGTGTCTTGCACCGAGTTACTAATTATTCTTGTTATGCCAAACGTTTATGCAAAATATAAGATTGAAGATTTTATGTCAGCATTTTCTAAATGATTTGTTTTCTTACACCAATCCAACATTTGAGAACTCAACAACCTTTTTTTGAAAAGAATAAACAAAACATTAATAATTTAATACTCCTATTTTTAAACAATCAGTACAAAGCATTCTAGCCTACCACAACCTTAAAGATATAACAAATAAAGACGAAAATTGAGATCTATGCTAATCACAAAGTTACTTAGAAATGAACATTTGACATTTTAACAATACAAAGCATTCTAGCCTAGTTGTACTATATTAACCTTGAGTTTTTGAGTGGGGAACAAAAATAAACATTTGGCAAATATTGTAATACATTCACAACGAAAACTCAATCAATGGCTTTGACATATTCAATATTATGACTCCGAACACATATATATTTTGGACACTTCAATCTTGTCATATTTCTATACTTTGTATTATTTGTAGGCATTTTGGCGGTTTATACTATTAATCTAAATGATGTAAGTTTGTTCACAAATTCATCATTTTTATTTTAGCTACTTAGACTTGTATTGTTTTTTATCGATGTAATTTTTATCCATTTAAATGAATGAATACTATTTTGAATAAAAAAAATGTCCATCAAATATTGTAGTGATATCTAAATGAATAATGTATTGCAAATATGCCCCCAATCATATTACAAAATATTTTTAAAAAAATAAAGATGAAATTTGAGATCTATGCATATCACAAAGGTGCCTATAAATGAAGAGGTTTAGAAAGATATAAGGACATGGTGAGTAATTTGTTAAAATTTGTTAACTCATATATAAGTTTTGAAGCTTCTTTGATACTTATTCACGAGGAAGAAAATCGTAAACCATATTAAAACCCAAAAAATGGCCAACAAAAAACTCAGAAGTATATAAAAAAAAACTCTGAAGTATATTTTTAAAACACTGGCATTAATGCACTAAAAAAAAAAAAACTAACATTAATGTATTGTATTTTTATAATAAAATTATGATAAAATTGTGCAAAAATTTCGAGTGTCATTTCAGCAACACCATTACACCACATAAACTTATACATGGACTCCAATTTTTTGCTATAACATGTAATTGTTGTAATAACATCAAAAATACTGAAACAAACAAATGAACTAACTTTGTCAAAACAAAAATACCCACGTCATAAAACAAAAAAAATAGATCTAAACAACAAATAAGAAGCATAGAGAAGAATAGGACTCGAATGCAGTAGAAATGGGAGAGAGATAGTAACTGAGTTTGTCATTCTATTTAGTGTGTTTGATTCTATGCTGATTAAAATTGATTTTGAGTGAATTAAATTTGTAAAACTAATTTTAGTTAAAAATGAATTGAATATAAAGTGATTTATGAATTTATCTCATGTTTTTTTATGTATTGGTGACAAATATTATTATTGCTTTTTTCTTTTTCCATTAACTAAAATTGTAACATTTATCATGTCTTTTTTATGCACGAGTTATAGATATTGATTCATCCTTTTTTAATATTTATCAATAACAAATATTTATCTCGTGTTTTTTATATTTGAATGTCAATTATTTGTCTATATTTTTTTTTCAAATTATCAGTGACAAATATATGTACACTGCTTTTTTTATTAGTTACAAATACTTTTCCTACGTTTTTTATGTGTCAATGACAAGTATTTGTCTCATATTTTTTATGTATCG
>JBBPBQ010000002.1:51861428-51932741 GCA_037974755.1 Cicer yamashitae | reverse complement strand
ATATTTTTTATATATTGATAATAGATATATGTATCGTATTTTTTTATTAACTACTTTTTCTATTTTTTCGTCATTCATTTTAGAATATTTTTTCAACAAATTAATATTTCACTTATTGCGAGAAAGAGGAAATTATTTAATAAATTTGGAGATTTATTATTTTAATTAGGAATTACGACTACTATTTTAATATTGAAAAGTGTTATGTTATTATTATTTTTTTTAAAAAAAGAAGTGTTATTGTTGGTGAAGGTAGGAAGAAGTTGTGACTTGTGGTTGTCGCAGTTTTTTATTCTTTGTGGGTTTTTTTTATTTTTTTTATTTTTCTCCACTTCATTTTGACAGTTATATTTTATGTTTGTTGTGTTGAAATTTTTAAGGAAAAGAGATAGAAACAAAAAAGTAATTGTAAATTTTTTTTAAAGACTTTGATGAGTAAAATGAATTTTAGCCGAGTTGTTTATATATAGAAAGAGAGTTTAAAATTTTGTTTAGATGTTGGTTTTAAGTTGATTTTGTTATTATGGTGTTAAAAATTCTATCTCTGGGGTTTTTGTGAAAATAAGATTTCTATATTTATAGTTAGAACCAAAAAGTTGTAGTCTTTAATACTAAATCTAATTTTTATGAAAAGATTTAACTTTGAAAAACAAAGTTTCAAACTTTATGACTTTGAGAATAGTTCATATTTAAAATTAAAAAAAAATAAGGGTTCAAGCTTTGTATATTAAATAGGTTTGAAGAACACATATTCACTCTATGAACAAAGTTTTAATGTTAAGTTGAAAGTTGAAAGTTTTAATTTTTACGGTAAAGATGTTAACTTTATGCTTAAATTTGAGGTTGAAAAAGTATGTAAGTGTTTTGAAAAACAATGATTGATTATAATTTTGGCTTTTGATATGTGGTTTTATTAGGAATGAAGATTTTGGTTGGAGATTGTTGTTTTTGAATTTAAAAAACTGTTTCAAGATAAATTTATGTCACCGAAGATATTACTGGGTTGAGTCGCGGACTAGGTCACTCTCTTTAAGATGTTTTGCGGCATTACCGAATTGTGCAAGGCAGCCTATCAACCACGAAGTCTTCAGGATAAAATAACTCAGACAAATTGTATCGGAGTTCCATTGCATTATAGAAAACCGTTCTAGAATTACACCCTCAATATGGAAGTCAATGACTGCCACTCGTAATATGGTACCATGACCATTCGAAAGAAAGAGAAGAAGAAAGAAAAAAAGAGGCAGAGAAAAGTCACATATTTCTGAGAACTTTTGTATGCTTTTCCAATTGAGGAGAGTCCTTTAAATAGAGGAACTCTGCAACTGAAGGAGAGAAAAATGTGCGATCCATCAAATCAGTGAAGTAACAATGTCAATTTACAAGGAAGGGAGTTTGAATTGTAAATTCACCTATTTAAAACTTCCTGTTAAAATCTTAAGAAAATAACTCAAGATTGATCTTGGTTGTGAAAACAGAAAACGGAGAACGTTCTTGGTTCTGGAAACAACAAACGGAGAACGTTTTTGGTTAGTTAAAATCACAGTTTTAGCTTATCTATTTAACTTGATAATCAAAATGACTGAAAGTAAATAGAGATAAGGGAAGAGATGTCACACAATGATATATCCTGGTTCACCCAACTCGAGCTACATCCAGTCCTCACAACTATGAGATTTTCCACTAAGTGTTCAAACAAAGAATGTTCTTGGTTTTACAACGTTCTTGGTTTTACACAGTTTTTGTTAAGATCAACCTTGATCTGTAACAGCAATTCCTTTCCACCCAGAAAGGATTCAATCAGGTCACTTATCAATCTTAAGAGGATTTTACAATTCACCTTTTAACCATAAAAGGATTTTTACAAAACTACTCAAACTATAAACAACCCTTATAATTTTGAGTTTACACAATAATGATTTAAAGAGATTGGTAGAATCTGAGTATGCTCAACTCGTGTTTGAAAATAGATTCTTGATAAAAGAATTCAGTGGAATGATTCTGATATTTGAAAAGAGAACAGAACTGAATATTTTTGCAATTGAGAAGCTTTCAAGTATGTAAGTGATGAATTTTCTTAGCACTTGAAGTTCTACTTCTTCCTTGAGCTTGAGGTTTCTTTTATAGGCTTCAAGGAGGTTGATGACAACTATTATGACCGTTGAAAAGGTGCTTTGCTGTCACGTGTCAGACTTGATTTTTTTAACCTTGAATGTTCTTGTTTTAAACATTCTACGTTTTTGCTTCTACGAAAATAATGTCTGATCTGTAGCTTATCTTTATTGACTGTGATGATCCTTTTTTTATGCACACAAACATCTCAGAGATGTGCTTAATGTATTCAGATTAAGATTGCCTTTTGATTCGTGCAAAACAGACTGGAGAATGATGTAACAAGGTTGGATAATGATGGTCAGTATGCTAGAGAATGATTGTATCATTCTGGACTGATGTCATCATACTAGAGAATGATATTAATTATTCTAGAGACAATTGTTAATCATGCTAAAGAAAGATGTTTGCTGCTGAAGATTATGTGTAACATGTTGTAGAATGTTTATCAATCTAGAGACTGAGTTTACGATGCTATAGAATGATTATTTGTCACTTTTGCTTTGTGTTGTGCCTTTTAATCTTTGATCTTTTTGAGTGTTTCTTTTGCTCATACGAGAGCTGTATACTCTTAGGATATGAACTGGAAATCCATTCGCGATTTGCAAGAGTTTTCCTTGCATTAAAAACTGATTTGATCTTGCTTGATGAAAATGACAGAAACATGGAGAACGTTCTTGGTTTTCCAGATTATGTCATGAACGTTCTTGGTTCAGTTTTGTTCATTTTTAGTTTTTTCTTTAAATTGATTTCTCTTGCATTTGCTTTGTACCTATCTTGGATTATTACACTCAAAAACACATGTTAAATTAATACATAATTGAGAATCATAATTAGAGTCTTTAATTAACCTTTATTTGTTTACATCAAAACATTAATTTGAGATTTTTTCTCAACAATCGGATCCACAGAAAACTGCACTATGAAATTTTATAGGTTTTTTACCAGGCAAAAAACTGATGCGCGAATCAACAGAAAACTGAAACACGAGAAATGCTTGGTTTTTACCAGGGCAAACTGATGCGTGAATTCATGAAGGAATTGACCGAATTTGATGTTGAATGTTGATTAGTGGAAGGCAGATATGTGTACAACGTACAAATGAGATAAAAACGCACACATTTATTAAAAAATAAATAAATAATTTTTTTTTAATTTTCCGGATACTAAAAAATAATACACCACTTAGCCCAAGTCCAAGCCAAGCCTGACCGAATTGAGCCGAGCCAGTCGGCCGAACGGCGGTGACGTGTGTGTGATGGTCAATTTGCATGTGTTCTCACCCCTTCAAAAAATTTGGGTACCCCTTGAGACACACCCCAATTTTCATACATCGACCTTATAAACATTACTAGTGTGTGTCATCCTTCCTATATGGGACTTCCTTATTTTTTTCAATTCACACCAACTAGCTCTTATTTTATCATCATCATTTCCAATAATCCTCCACTTGAATTTAAAATAGAGTTTCTGAAATAGCGTCAAACACTTCTATAAGATTGTGCATAAACAAATGTGTCTCCTGACTTGAACCTTTGCATAGTAAGTAAGATTCAGATTCAACAAGAGTGACTCATAGTCTTGAACTGTATCTCTGACATCAAACCCACTCACAACCTTTTCATAGAGTGTATTCTCAAAATCCCGTGAATTAATAGCCCTACACGTCTATCCTAGTATATAGAACGCTCTAGGAATTCTTCCTCAAAATTCAATAGGAAGCGACCCCACTTATATTCACATAAGTGAGTTTATCAAGAGTACTCCTATAGCTAGGTACTCCACTCCACATAGAGTATAGATCTCATTAAGAGTTTATATTACCTCATTCTTTCATCGAATCATGCTTCTCTTAGATATAATAGCATGACACGATGTAGGAAATTTCGGGTCTAGTACAGTCAGTGGAATACCTGATGCTACCAATGATGCTTCCATATTCAGTTTATCTAACACCTTCACCAGTGTTCTTGAAAAGTTTCACACTTGAATCATATGGTGTGCAATCAGATTTACAGTCAAAATATTTGTATTTCTTTATGATCATTTCAACATAGTGAGACTGATCCAAAGAAATTCCCTTTTTTGACATAGTGAGACTGATTCCAAGGATTACAATCGCTTCTCCGAGGTCTTTTTGGATACTAAAAAATAATACACCACTTAGCCCAGACCCGACCATGCCGAGCAGGATAGACGGCGGAGGCAGTGCGGGCACGTGTTGTGGTCAATTTGCATGTGTTCTCAACCCTTCACAAAATTGGGTACCCCTTGGGGCACACCCCAATTGCCATCCCTCCTATGCGGGACTTTCTTCTTTTTTCAATTCACACCAACTAGCTCTTATTTTATCATCATCGATTCCAATAGAGACTTAAAAAGAAAATTGTGAACTTGGGAAGTATTCGGTGTTGATGAGAAAATGTGTTTTTTGAGTGAAAGTTTATATATAAAGCATAGTTGATAAAAATTAAGGTTTCAAAAATGTCAAATTGGAAGAATCATGATTTTGAATAGTTAGAATATTGGAACTCTTAGTATTTGAGTTTTTTTATAAGATTTCTTGGTACAAGTCTTCTACTAGTTTTTCAAATATTATTAGTGTTGAAATTTGTGAAGTTGATTGATGATTTAATCAAAATTTCAAACCGTGTGAGTATGTTTGTCTTTGATTTATTTTGTTAAGAAAATATTTTGTCCTAAGTTGTTAAAGACAAAGATTTGAGTTGAATTTCAATAAGTTTGAAAAAACAATTTCGAGATTTTCAAATAGTGGTATAAGTGTTTTGAAATTCGCTTTCATCAAGGTACTTAAACCGAAGTCTTTTTGAAGTTAGGGAACCTAAGAGAAAGTCAAACCCTAATTGATTTGGATAATGGCCGAACCTTGGGTTCATTTGGAGGCTGTTTTAGAAACTTGTATTGATTAAGCTAGTTGATTGATTTAAGGTACAAGGAAATCGGAAGCTGTCGTTCGAATCGACAGATAGGTTATGTTGGCGTAGCGTAAGTTGATTGTGTAATAAAGCGCCGTCGAGTTAAGAGCACTTTCTCACGATATTATATATGCTTGAATGCATAGTGTGTCTGTATACATGTTCTTTGTGCTAGTGGTGAATAAATGTGCACACAATTGTTTATGTATTTGATGTGATTATGTATTCATAACTAATAACATATGTGTTATGGATTTTATTGATGATAATATGTCTTTAGTATGCTATGTGAAAAAGTATTACAAATTATTAGTGTTTAATCAGTATTAAAAGGGGAGTCTTTTAATAGTTGTATTTATATAATGATTAATGTGAAATAGTCAAAAGTATGCTCATGCATTTCATTGTTAATGGTGACCGTGATGGGCCACAGTGTTAGTGATGGCCATGGGTTAGTTCTATGAGTTGATTTGTCCACCTTATCCTTACAAGGATTTTGAAGTCGTGAAAGTATGTGATAGACTGCACTTTGGTAAATTGTATTGATCTGTGATATGTGGCACCTCAATAATTAGTACTAGTCTGTGAGAGGTGATACATTTATGATTTATGCCCCTCGAGGAGGGTAAGGAAATTATGGAATCTTGTGCACTGGCATATAAGCATTGCATTAAGGTGTTTTGTCACACGAGTCATGTTTGATATATGATGATATTTACATGCATGTTTGTTTATCACTTGATACCATGTCATATTATGCTTTCGTGCTTTGTACTTTCGTATATATGTTGTTTTTAGATCGTGGCCCACTACTATTATTGTGGATCGGGCTTACGCCCCAGGTTCTTAGAGTTTTGAGTCATGTGGCAATTGCAACGACGTCGAAGACGCGACACAACAATAATTTGGATTGGCAATTAGAAGTAGTGAGACTTGATGCCACTCGTGGGTCCTCAATACCCAGTTATCCTCAGTTAGAGTTCAATATCAGCTTAGGATTTTATTTATTCTCCCTTCCTTATTGCAATGTTGTTGTCGTAATGGAATTTATGTACTTGAAATTGTTGTGACTTTTTTTTTATCAATGTAAATTGTTCGGTTGTAAGTAAGTCAGTTGTGTCGAAACCATTTTATATAATGCAACAATGATTCTAATAGTCATTTTTGGAAAAGAATTTTATAATTAAATATTTTACTCCAATTTAAATTAAAAAATGATTACGAATATTTTATCCAGAAATATTTAGTTTTTTTTTAAAGTTACATTATCGTTGTTAAAAACCAGGGTGTTACAAGAACCCTACCTTTGGTGGAGAAGATGAAGACCACCGTGAACCTGCAACAATGGCAAATGAGGAAAACCTAATTTTGTTCTCACATGATCCTTTTTATATTGCTGGGTCAGCCCACATGAATGAAGTTGAGGTTTCTTAATTAAAACTGACGGAAAATGACTATATTGACTAACGGAGACGTAATTAAGGGATCAAAACGGAACCGAAATTATTTAAGAGACTAAAATGAAACCAATAAATAAATTAAAGGATTAAAAGACCAATTTAACCATCTTTCTTATATAGATGAGAAACACGTGTAAAGAATACAAAGAAGTGTACCAGATAAATCGAGAAATATTATTCTTTCTCTTTGATAATAAATGTCATCTTTATTAATTAATTTATTCATATTAAAAAATTATTATAAAAAAATAATTTTATCAAATTATTCATTCATGTGTTTTTCATTATTATAAATATAAAATAAAATATAATACTTGAAAATAATATACATAATGTTAATTAAATCTACAATTAAAAAATAAATTACATTGAAAAAAAAAACATACATTATGAAATAACATTATTTTTATTAAAATAATCATCATTTTGAAATTGAATTAGATGGGTTATTTATTTTTGTTTGAAAATGGATTGTTCCTTCTGTTTTACAATAAATGTCATTTTAGTAAAAAAATTGACTTAAAATAAATGTCATTTTTAATTTTTAATGTAACTTTACTTTTTGTTTTACATTACTCTTCAATAATTACTATGTGAATAACTTACAAAATATTATTATATTTTACATTGATAATTTTTTTTATATATATAATTATTATATATTTTTAATAGGAATGTAAAAATCTTAAATGAAATTTAAAATTGTAAAAGGGAGGGAGTATTTGATAGTGCCCGCAGATGTGAGACCAGGTGAATTGTTTGGTACCTACCAAGAGGCATGAAGAGTGGGTGTCCCCTATTGTTTCTTTTTTCCTTATGTGGGTGTCCCCCTA
Organism: Cicer yamashitae; assembly: GCA_037974755.1. NCBI lineage: Eukaryota > Viridiplantae > Streptophyta > Magnoliopsida > Fabales > Fabaceae > Cicer > Cicer yamashitae. The sequence goes on along the minus strand of JBBPBQ010000002.1, from coordinate 51,925,400 downwards.
TTTCTTTTTGGTCTTATGTGGGGTGCCCCCCCGGCCTTTTTTGGTTTTATGTGGGTGATCCCTTTTTTATAGTGAAGATGGCATAACAATCAACCACGTAATCATCATTATTATCAAAAAAATTTAGGAACATTTATATAAGTGTTTTTTGTATGTTTGTTAATCTAAAATATATTTTTGTAATTATAATAAACTTTTAAAAAAATTATGAAATTGAAAATATTATATAGGATTAAGTTAAGAACTATAAAAAAATACTTAAAAAATGCATTTATAAATTAGATGAATAAACTAACAATGGTCGAGATCACTTTCATACGAGCATAGCCAAATAATTGTACTTGAAATACATTTTTAGTTAGTCAAAGTAATGGATTATAAGAATTAGGTTTCAATACTTTGTCTATTGTTAATATTCTTTTAGACACACTTTAATAAATCAAACACTTATTGTATTCATAACTTTTATACACTCTACTTTTTAATATTGTCACGAGAAATACTATTTAGCACGTGAAATACTTGTTTTTAATATTATCACGTGAATAAATAGTTAAATGATTAATTATTCTTGATCATAAATATTATGGTTAGTTCTTCATATTTGCAAACAAAACTAACTACTTTGTTTTTGACTTAGAATTATTTGTGTTTGCATTATTTATTCACATGATAATAGTAAAACGAGGTATTTCACTTTTAATAGTTAAATAATGTAAAGATGTATTGTCTTTTACTTTATAAAATGACAAATTTTTTTTTTGACTAACCATGTTATGCAGAATAACATCATTCTCAAACTCCATTATCCATTCTTAATAATTAAAGGACAAAAAAAAATGGTAAAGAAACAAATAATTTTATTCATTATATCCAAAAGAGATTACAAACTTATAAAAAAGAAAATAATTTACAATATAACTACAATTCATTATGTCTTAACTCAACTTTACAATGAAACTCTAATTCATCGTGTCCTAACACTAATTTACAATGAAACTCCAATTCGTCATTTCTTAACACTAGTTTTACAAATTTCTCATTAGCCTCAAATACTAAGCATCAACTTTTGCATAGTGGTGTTGATGCATGTTTCCTATTGTGGGGTCAAGTCCTTTAGAGTGGAGTTCATGTCTCATGACTGCATACTCCTTGGCATTGGGGTGGTCTTGCAAGTTATTGGTAAGAGTGATGACAAATTTTGAAATCATAGAGCCTTCCCTGCAAGTTTGGATCATAAAATAAATTTAATCATACATAAAAGAATTTAGTGAGGCGTAAAACAGCACAATAGTTGTGTTCACTATAAAGCATGTAGAATTATTGGATGAGACATTAGCTAACATCCAAAGGGAAATTTTTGCAATAGTTATAACATCTGTCACGGGTGGGTGAGATTAACTACTACTATTCACATAGGTGAACACTTTCTTTGCTTTTTCATTCCGTTGAATTTTTGCCTCCAAGCCTCCAAAGTGGAATGGTGTTATAGACTCATAGAAGCGTGTTTCGGTTTTCTTCTGTGACCTCATGTCACTGTCACTGTCACTGTCCCTTATAACAAATAGCGAGAATGTAAGATCACACGCACAAAAATCCTGAACGCAACAATGGATAGACAATCCATAATTGTTTGCGCAATCGGAACAATTGTGATATTCTTTATCCTCATCCGTTCACCGTATAACAACCGCCGCCGTCACCGCCTCGAGCTCCACCGCGATGAAAACCAAGAATCGAACACTAACCATTCCCACTCATCTGAAGAGTGGGATGAAAACTTAAATGTAACTGACACGATTGTCCGCCTATTCCCGGACATGGATGTGGACCCCACCGATCAGTTTGTCTCCCTCCACGAATTAACTGAGTGGAACTTCGAGCAAGTCCAAAGAGAAGTACTGCATCGAAGTCAGAGGGAAATGAACATTTTTGACAAGAATCACGACGGTTATCTTTCCTTCTCCGAATACGGTCCTCCAACGCCAGGTCCTCTTTCAACTTTCACTCTACCTTTTTTTGTTTGACTTTTTTTTTTTTTGTAAATCAGCTTTTTGGTTGAATCTAAGTTGAGTATGCACTATGAACCTCTCACCGTTAACTTTAACTGTTTTAAAATCGAATCTATTGTTGTCACCGCTGCAAAAATCCAAACACAATTTTATTGTTAAAAGATATTTGTAACTATAGATCCACTCACCCAGCAGTGACCGGAAATTACACCACCATACGCGAAACCTCGCTGTGGGTTTCGAATTGGGTTTCAGAAATCTTAGTATTTTCCTCCGTAAATTCGAATCTTTTAAGCTTCCGTTGATGGAACGGCCGCAACCGTTGTCAAGGGGTTTTAGGGTTTTTTATTTTATTTGTGGGGATAAGTTTCATAATTTTCGATTTTTCAAATTACTTTCTTTTGAATAATAAATTTGAAGATTATATTTTTATCTGAAAAAAAGGAATTTTATGAGTTATTCTTTTGCGATATGTAGTATACCGAGCCCCACCTTGATAGTGAACTTTATAAATTTGCAATTTTGTTTTCATAGTTACAGTTTGATTTCAAATCATCGGCTTAGGTTATTTAAAGATGATTTGGTGAAGTTGTAATGTGAGCCAACCGATCTTAGATCGATGGCCAAGATTAATCGCATTTTTGTTTCTTTTGAACCTTTATTCCTGTGTATTGAATTGAATGCTGTAAATTTTAATACTAGTTTGTCTTTTTCATTCATCAGATGGTTCTTTTGGTTATGATTCAAGGTTGTCAGAAGAGGAGCATTTTAATGCTTCCGATGCAGACGGAGATGGTCTTCTAAACTTAGCCGAGTTCAATGAGTGAGCTTCTTTCTACTAATTGTTTGTTAAGAAATCCTGTTATTGTTGCTGCACATGCACATCTAGTCTAGCTACTGTGGTTTTCCTATTTATATAAACTAATTTATTCCTATTCTTGTAGCTTTCTTCATCCTGCTGACAGCAACAGCCCAAAGATTCAACAATGGCTTTCCAAGGTGGATGTCAGGTAACTATTTTCATGGAAACAAAACTTACGGGACGGATTGATATTGCGCTTGTTTCTTTCAGAATAACATATGTTTGTTTGGAAACGAAGCATGTGGGATGCCTCCAAGAAATATAAATGAATATTTTTTTTTTACTTCTGTACATAAATTGTAATTGTTTATAGAGCTATAGGAGGTTCTTTTCTGTTACATCCACATGATATTAGACACTAGTGTTTAATACAGGAGTATCTAAGAGAAGCTTGGTATAAAGTTTCAGTTGAATGATGCAACTGCTCATTTATGGAAGTTGGTAGAGCTTTTTTACTTAGGCATCTTAGATTCACACAAGATACTTGCGATCTGTGGGATTGCTTGTTTGGCATGTACCTTGAATGACAAATCTTATAACCGAGTACCAAAAACAAGCATCTAGCTCAGTTATTTAGCTTATCAGGGAATCCTAAATATCTGACTGAAGTGTTGCTGAATATGTTACTGTTTTTTGGTCTATCTTTGTCATCCTTTTTTCCTAACCTATTAGTAGCCTAATATACCCCGAATAGTGCTCAAGGTCATCTTTAACCTCGATAAAATTGCAAATTGTGCACTGAAGACTAGATTTCTTGTGGTCGTCTAAATCAGTGCAGCCTATCAGGATTGAAGTTGAATGTTTCAAATTTTCAATCTTCTGTTGTGCAATCCCAGCTGATTGTTTGTAAGGGAGGTAAATGCATGATTGGTTTCCTTTTGAAAATGAATTTTGCTTTGCAATCACTTGCCTGCTCTAGAAGAAGTTACTATATTGGACTAACTTTTTTAGAGACTTTGCTGAATATTAGAAATGCAGATAATATTTGTGGTTGATCTTATTTTTCTGAAAGGGATAGGAAATCTTCACTTTATATGCAATTAGCTTATTTGTATATATTGCCTTATTGTATCCTTTTATTTCCTTATAGGGAAAGTGATACGGACAGAGATGGGAAGGTCAGTTTTAAAGAATTCTTTTACGGCCTCTTTGATTCGGTAAGATACTATGATGAAGAGAGTTACAATGATCGACATCAATCTGATGATTCAATGAATGCTTCAGCCAGAGCTTTGTTTTCTCAGCTTGACAAAGATCATGACGGGTATTCACCTTTTTTTTTCTTTTCCCACAATTATTCTACTTGATTGGAAACGATATGGTAGTTTCCTTATAGTATACTATAATTTACTTTTGGGTTTTCATTTTGAATCTGTGCAGGTATTTGTCAGATATTGAACTGCTGCCTATAATTGGGAAATTGCATCCATCTGGGCATTATTATGCAAAGAAACAAGCAGAATATTTAATTTCATTGGTATAGAATTTGAACATTAAAATTGACACTCAAATTGTTGACAAAGGTGTCACATTGCAATTCAAATTTTGCAATGTAGATGGCTAAAATAGCTCAACAAGCACTGCAACATCTGTTGGATAACAATAACATCATACATTAGTTTCCTTATTAACCTTTCTTTCTATAATGTTATGGCAGGCGGAAGTTGACAAAGATGAGCGCCTGACTGAGATGATTGAGAATGCATATAAATTCCCTGACAAAGATGCGCGCCTTGACAAAGATGGGGGCCTCAATTTGACTGAGATGATTGAGAATGCATATATATTCCCTGACGAGTTCTTTTAAGTTTATGTTAGGTAAGCGCAGTTATTTTGTTGTCTATTTAAACCTACATTCAGTGACGATTTATTGTTGTAATATTCTGTGATTATTGATTGCAGGAAGCACAGAAAAGTTTGGGGCAATATCACAGACAAGGAGTTAGTATTTGAAGAACATAAACAGTATTATAAATTTCTATAGCAAGTTAAATACAAAACATCAAAATTATATAGGTGAGCAGAAAAAAAATCGGCTACGGTTTCTGTTTTTGTTTAATAGAAGGTAAATTCTAGGTTGTCTTTGAAAAATTGTAGATAATTTATCTATTATTTTTCAACTGCAATCTAGACCTCACCTTTTAATAGAAATATAGTTCCTACTGGTATATGAGACTCTTGAATGATGTACACGGTGGCCTCGGCCAAATTGGTATCTGATCTGTGAATTGTAATAATTTTACTTTATATATTATCAGTTATAGTTGAAAAGAATTAATTTTGCTTTATATATAATCACAGTTACAGGTGATGCACGTTACATAACTTGAAATGAATATACAACTCACCCGAAGAATATTTTTCAAAATTTGAAAGAAAACAGAATAATGAGACTGTGGGAGAAAAAGTCTAATTGTGATTTTGACATCTAAAAAATAATAAAGACCTGCCGATCTATTATTATATAGATTGTATTTGCATGTGTATAAAGTACAAAGAAGGGTACCAATCTTATAGCTGAGATGTTCTCCATTTCTCTAATAGAGAAAATTATTACTATAATCTTTTGTTTATAAAGTTAATAAATATTTAATTTATATCATATGTTCTAAAAAAATGTATAAATATTCATAAAACTATAATAATGTAATAAATAGAGTGGATAAAAAATAGAGAAAATCTCGACTCGATCTTATTATTAGTAGATAGATAATTTGATTTGACTAGAAAAATCTGTGAGAGTGAAGCAATGGTAACAAAGAGTGGGGTAACATATACCTTTGAAGTTTGAAGCGGTTTTCTATTTTCAAGAATTAATTTCAGTTTTTAGCTCTTTATATTCTTAAATATATTTTCTCTGTTTTTAATTATGAAATTCTTTTTAATTATTTTTTGTTTTTTAATATAAATAAAAATTAATTAAAGTTAATATTTTATCTTTAATTTTGAATCAAATACATAATTTCTTTAAAACTTATTTTTACTAATATATTTTGAAATGGAATAATAGACATTAATAATTTCTTTAAAAAATATCCACGATTCATTTATCATTGAAAAATATAACCATCTGTTTCTGATATGTAAAAGTAGTTTCTTTTTTGACAATGTTTTACTGCAACTATTTGTTTGAATATTGTAAAATATATTGAAGAGTGTTATAGTATATATTTAGATTCACCAATTCAAATAGAAGAAATTCACTTTAAACCTTGAACTGCTTAAGCTAGTAGGTCCTTGAGTAAAAAAATGTAGTAGGTCCACAAAGTTAACTTTTTATTGACAAATGAATCATACCACTAAAAAGGGTTATGTTCAATGTATGTGACTACACCGACCTCCTAAAATGCCATGTTTTCCACAATTAACTTTTTTAATTACTCATTTAAAATATAAATAAAAAAGTGAATGTATTTAGTTTTATATTTTGGGATGATATAAGATATTTCCTTTTTATTTATATTTTGAATGATATAAGACTAAACACATTCACATTTTTAGTTATATTTTAAGACAAAAAGAATAATGTCTAACAATCATTTAATTTCTCTTATCTAAGACATCACAAAACATTGCTAAATGGACTGCTTCAATAATTTTATATTATTATATTTTAATAACATTTATTTATTTTAATATTTTTATGACTTATTTTGTGAAATTCACATAAAGTAAAAAAGAAGATTGTACTTCTATAGTCACAAACAGTAAAATTATTATCCACAATAGATTGCATATTTAACTTTTGCTAAATAGGTGAATCACATGCAATTGTGAATGTCTTTTTGGTTCGGTTGTGAAGACTGGTAGTTTGACTAATATCAAGAGACCATGTCAATTGTTTGACAAATATCAAAAGAGACATGGAAAGTGTGACAGCTCTTTAGCACTATTAATTCTTTATTCAATTATACATATTATTAATTATACATATTTCAAAAATATTGATTAATTGTATCTAATGTTGTTTTGCTATAAAAAACTTTCATTTTTTACACTATCAATACTTTTCATTTGATTTTGTATGAGAAATTGTATATTAAAAAATATTTTAATAATAGTTGTTGGTAATTAAATCGAGATATCCTAAAATAATTTATAAGCTACATGCATGTTAGTGTAAAATTAACCTTAAAACTGTCAATTGTCGGATTCTTAATTTTTTAATAATATTTATTAATTCAGCGTAATCTATTTTTTATTTCAATTTAAACATAATTAATATTTGTTATTTATAATGTTCTTTTTTAGTATATTATTATACATCATAATGCTTATGTTTTTATATTATAATATGTTATTTAACATAATATATGTTGGAACATATTGTGTGAATTTAAAAATATATTGAAGTCCCACATTGGAAAGAATTTGTTTTTGTAAATTCAAATGGAAAGAAACATGTTTTTTTAAATTCAAGTCCGACATTGGAAAGAAATTTTTTTGAACTCCCACATTGGAAAACTCTCCTATTTTGAGTATGCTAAAGTCCCACATTGATTAGAAATCAATTGTGAGTTTGCTTCCATCACTATATAATGAGTTTCAATCTATTGTGAAAAGCACACCAAAGTTGGATGTTTTTCCCAACTATCTCTTTTTTTTTTTTTTTATTCTGCTCGCCTAATTTTTGAGCCACTTCTCCCCTTTCTTTCTGTCCCTTTAGTTTTTAGAGTGGTTATTATGCCATAGTCCCTTCGGTTTTTAGAGCGGCTGTTATGCCGTAGTCCCTTCGGTTTTTAGAGTGGTTGTTATGCCGTAGTCCTTATGATTTATGAGTGGTCATAGTACCATATTGCGAATGACTTTAATCGTCATTTTGAGTGGCTTTAACCGCCATATTGATAGTGTAATTCTAGAATGGTTTTCTATGGTGCAGTGGAACTCCGATACAGTGAATTTGGATTGTTTTATCCTGGGGACTTTATCCTGGGGACTTCGTGGTTGATAGTCTGCCTTGCACAACTTGGGCAGTGTCGCGAAACGTCTTAAAGAGAGCGACATAATCCGCGACTCAACCCAGTAATATCTTCGGTGGCATAAATTGTTATTTTAAACAATTTTTCGAAACTCAAAAATAACAATTTTAAGACGTTTCTTTCTGCCATGTCAACCGAAGAGATTACTGGATTTGGTTCTGTTGCCTCTGATTTCAATGAATTGTTTCAGTTTGAAGCAAACAGAAAAGGATAATAAAGCTAGAGAATTAACCCATGAGAGAATAATGATAAGAATTATATTCTGAATGGATTTGCTGATGATCTGTATAACTACTACAGTTCCAACAATAATGCTAGATATGCTCTGAATAAGTATGTTGTGAGCTGCTACTCAGAGTATCAGATGACCGATGACAAATCCGTGGAGGCTGAAGATAACTCATGAGATCATCTATTAAGGTATGTCGCTCATGGCATATTTAATTTAAAAGTTGAAATTTAATATGTCTCTTTTTGTTTGAATGTTGAAATCAATAAAATGTCTCCTGTTTACATGTTGTATGATTTTAATTTTTGACATGCTAGACTATGTGATGTGAACACATTTTATTTCAAACTTAAGTAACTTATGTTTAATTCCAAAGTTATCTATGAATGATTTTGAAAAATGTGATTTTTGTAGTTAAGCTAAAATAAAAAAATAGTTCACATAAAAAAAGAGTTCACATAAAAAAACGTCGTTTCATTACTTTTATTGATGATTGCTCTGACTATACTTTTGTATATCAAATGAAAAATAAAAGTGAAACGCTTGACATGTTAATGATCTTTGTAATTGAAATTGAAAATCAATTTAGTAGAAAGATTAAGAGGTTCTAAGTATGATTCTAGTTTGTTTAATGAATTTTTTAAATAGTCTGGAATTATACTTGGAACAACTGCACCATAATTGCTTGAAGTGAATGGTAATGTTGTAAGAAAGAATATAACTCTTATTGAACTAGTTGTTGCTAGTATGCTTAACTATAGTGTTGCATCTTATTGGTGTGCGAAAAATATATTTCTTTATTTGCTATGTTTTGAATAGAGTTTCTAAATCTAAAAACAAAACATCTCCTTATGAGATAATGAAGAAAAGACAACTGAACTTGTCTTATTTTCAAACTAGGGGTTGTCTGGCTTATGTCAGAATCCCCGATCCTAAGCAAATTAAACTCGCCAGTAGAGCCTATGAATGTGTATTCATTGGGTATGCAGTAAACAACAAAGCGTATAGGTTTTATGACCTAAATGCAGAAGTGATCATAGAGTCAAATGAGGTTGACTTCTATGAAAATAAATTCCCTTTCAAATCGAGAAATAGTGGGGGCAGCGAACCTAGTCAAGCTCCTGTGATAAGAAGCACTGAAAGCAACAAACAAGACGAAACTGAAACTCAAAGGAATAATAGAGTGAGAGTTGCTAAAGATTATGGACCTGAATATATGGCCTATAATTTAGAAGAGGATCCTGCAAATCTCAAGGAAGCTTTGTCATCTTTGGATGCAGATTTATGGTAAGAAGCTATAAACGATGAAATAGATTCTCTAGAGTCTAACAAGACCTGACACTTAGTGGACTTGCCTCCTAGTTGCAAACCTATAGGTTGTAAATGGATTTTGAAAAAGAAACTAAAACCCGATGGATCTATTGATAAGTACAAGGCACGCCTTGTAGCCAAAGGTTTTAGACAAAGAGAAAATATAGATTTCTTACACTTTTTCACCTGTCACTAGAATAACATCCATCAGGGTGCTCATATCACTTGCGGCTATTCATAACCTGGTGATACACTAGAAGGATGTAAAAAACTGCTTTTTTAAATGGTGACCTAGAAGAAGAAATCTATATGGAACAACCTGAAGGTTTTGTAATACATGGGCAAGAAGACAAGGTCTGTAAGTTAGATAAGTCTTTGTATGGTCTTAAACAAGCTCCTAAACAATGGCATGAAAATTTTGACAACTTGATTTTGTCGAATGAGTTTAAAGTGAATGAAAGTGACAAATGTATTTATTACAAATTTGAAAATGGCATTTGCACTATCATATGTCTCTATGTAGACGACTTACTCATATTTGGTTCAAACATTCATGCTGTCAACAATGTGAACTCACTGTTGAGCAACAACTTTGATATGAAAGACCTCGGAGAAACGAGTGTAATCCTTGGAATAAAGATTACTAGGTCAGAAAAGGGAATTTCTTTGGATCAATCTCACTATGTTGAAAAGATCCTAAAGAAATATAATTACTTTGAATGTAAACCTACTTGCACACCATATGATCCAAGTGTGAAACTTTTCAAGAAAACTGGTGAAAGTGTTAGACAAACTGAATATGCGAGCATCATTGGCAGCCTCAAGTATGCCACTGATTGTACTAGACCGGACATTGGCTATGTCGTGGGATTGTTGTGCAGGTTTACTAGTAGACCTAATATGGAGCATTGGCACGCTATCGAAAGAGTCATGAGATACCTTAAAAGGACCATGAGTCTCGGATTACATTATCAAAGATTTCCTGCTGTTCTTGAAGGATACAGTGATGCTGATTGGAACACCTTATCAGATGATTCCAAAGCAACCAGTGGCTATATTTTCAGTATAGCCGGTGGTGCTGTATCTTGGAAATCGAAGAAACAGACGATACTGGCTCAGTCCACTATGGAGTCTGAAATGATAGCACTAGCTACTGCTAGTGAAGAAGTAAGCTGGTTGAGATGCTTGCTAGCTGAGGTCCCCTTATGGGAAAAACTTTTACCAGCTGTGTTGATTCACTGCGATAGTACCGCAGCTATTGCAAAAATTGAGAACCGTTATTACAACGGTAAGAGACGACAAATACGTCGTAAGCACAACACAGTTAGAGAATTACTTTCTAAAGGAGTTGTTATAGTGGATCATGTACGCACTGATGATAATTTAGCAGATCCTTTGACGAAAGGATTAGCTAGAGAGAAAGTCATAGATACATCCAAAAGGATGGGACTAATGCCTATAGAGTCACTCATGAGGGTAACCCGACCTAAAAGACTGAAGATCCCAAAAATTAGGTTCAATGGGTAATAACAAGTTGTGAAGTGATATGAGATGAACATGCTATTATAAATCAGAGAAGCATGATTCCTGAAGCGATGATAGGATGAGGTAATAGAAACTCTTAATGAGATCTATACTCTATGTGGAGGGAGTACCTAGCTACATGAGTACTCTTGATAGACTCACCTATGTGAATGTGGAAGTGGGGCCGCTTCCTATGGAATTTTGAGGCAGAATTCCTAGAGCGTTCACTATACTGGGATACACGTGCAGGGCCATTAATGCACGGGCTTTTGAGAATACACCCTATGAAAAGATTGTGTGTGGGTTTGATGTCAGAGATAGAGTTCAAGACTACGAGTCACTCTTGTTGAATCTGAATCTTACTTACTATGCAAAGGTTCAAGTCAAGAGACACCTTTGTTTATGCACGATCTTATAGAAGCGTTTGACGCTATTTCTGAAACATTTTTTTAATTCAAGTGGGGGATTGTTGGAACATATTGTGTGAATTTAAAAATATGTTGAAGTCCCACATTGGAAAGAATTTGTTTTTGTAAATTCAAGTGGAAAGAAACATGTTTTTTTAAATTCAAGTCCCACGTTGGAAAGAAATTTTTTTGAACTCCCACATTGGAAAACTCTCCTATTTTGAGTATGCTAAAGTCCCACATTGATTAGAAATCAATTGTGAGTTTGCTTCCATCACTATATAATGAGTTTCAATCTATTGTGAAAAGCACACCAAAGTTGGATGCTTTTCTCAACTTTCTCTTTTCTCTCTCTTTTATTCTGCTCGCCTAATTTTGGAGCCACTTCTCCCCTTTCTTTCTGTCCCTTCAGTTTTTAGAGCGGTTATTATGCCGCAGTCCCTTCGGTTTTTAGAGCGGTTATTATGCCACAGCCCCTTCGGTTTTTAGAGCGGTTATTATGCCACAGTCCCTTCGTTTTTTAGAGCGGTTATTATGCCGCAGACCTTTCGGTTTTTAGAGCGGCTGTTATGCCGTAGTCCTTATGATTTATGAATGGTCATAGTACCATATTGTGAATGACTTTAATCGTCATATTAAGTGGCTTTAACCGCCATATTGAGGGTGTAATTCTAGAACGGTTTTCTACGGTGCAGTGGAACTCCGATACACTGAATCTGGGCTGTTTTATCCTGGGGACTTCGTGGTTGATAGTCTGCTTTGCACAACTTGGGCAGTGCCGCGAAACGTCTTAAAGAGAGCGACATAGTCCGCAACTCAACCCTGTAATATCTTCGGTGACATAAATTGTGATTTTAAACAGTTTTTAGAAACTCAAAAATAACAATTAGGGGGCATTCCAAGATAACGATTAATTAGATCGAAGCATATTTGTTCTCTCATAGTCATCTTCTTATATAGATGAGAGACACGTGTAAGGAACTCAAAGAAGTGTCGTATATATCAAAAAATATTATTCTTTTTTTCTAATGAATGTCATCTTTGTTAATTAATTTGTATATATTAAATAATGATTAAAAAATAATAGTTTTATCATGCATATGTTTTTCATTATTATAAATATAAAATAAAATATAATACTTGAAAATAATATACATAATGTTAATTAAATGTACAATTAAAAAATAAATTACATAAAAAATAAAAAATAACATACATTTTGGAATAACATTATTTTTATTAAAATAACCATCATTTTGAAATTGGATTGGATGGATTATTTATTTTTGTCCAACAATGAATAATTCTCTTATCTTGCAATGAATATCATTTTAGTAAAAAAAATTGATTCAACATAAATATCATCCTCAACTTATAATATAATTTTAATTATTTTTTATATACTATCATTCAATAATTATTTTATATAAAACTTATAATATATTATTGTATTTTACATTGATAATAGTAAAAAACTCACTAAATAAACTATTTTTTTTATTAAATATTTTAATACGCACATAAAAACTTTAAAGGACTTACTGGAACACGTTTGACAATGCCAGTAGATGTGAGATCAGGTGAATTGTTTGGTTTGACCAAATAAATACCAAGAGACATGAAGAGTGCGAGTGTCCCCTTTTTAGTTAGTAAAAGTCATTAATGATGAGAATTAGGTTTCAATACTTTGTCTATTGTAAATATTCTTCTGCACACACTTTAATAAATCAAACACTTATTTTACTCATAATTCAAAATACACTTACTTTTACTTATATATTCTTCAAGGATTTTTGTACTAAAAAACATCTACAAATTTTTTTTAACAATCTTTAAAATAGTTAAAGAACTAATTAATTTTCTAACTCGATCATATTTTATAATATTAATTTTTAATATATCACATATATTGATTTTTTATAGTTTACAATTAATATTTTGTTTAAAGTAATCTACTTATGTAATTATGCATTCTTGAAAAATTAAATTAGTGGAACTGATTCAAACTGCATTTAATGTGAAAATAATTAAAGTTAGATCGGTAGAATTCAATATCAATTAGGAGTTATTAAATAAAGTAAATGATAAGAGTTATTCTTAGAATAAGTTCATTTCCACCTCAAACAACTCTTGAAGTTTTTCAATTTTTAAATACCAAAAAAAACTGAATGAATAAACAAACCATAGATGTCAACACTCAACACTCTCTTTGACTTTTGCTTGTGTTGAATATTTGCCACAGAAAGCGAATTTCAGTTTGCATGGTGCCCTCGTGTGGTTATCGCTGTCATTGAAATCCCTTGTCTCTGGAATTGGATATCTCATTTTCTCTCTCATGAGAAGCTAAATACACGATTTATTTTTTATTTTTGTGTATAAAATTTATCAAGATTCCTCTTCTCTTATAAATATATAATAGTAAAAATGTTAAGATGACACGCACAGAAATCTTGATGGCTAGAGAATGCATAATTGTTTACGCAATCGCAGCAATTGTGATATTCTTTATACTCATCCATTCACCAAATAACAACCGCCGCCACCACCGCCTCGAGCTCCACCGTGATGAAAACCAACAACCAAACACTCAACATTCAAACTTAAATGTAACTGACACGATCGTCCGCCTATTCCCGGACATGGATGTGGACCCCACCGATCAGTTTGTATCACTCCACGAACTGACTGAGTGGAACTTCGAGCAAGTCCAGAGAGAAGTATTGCATCAAAGCCAGAGGGAGATGAACATTCACGACAAGAACCACGACGGTTTCCTCTCCTTCTCTGAGTACGGTCCTCCCACGCTAGGTTCGCTTTCAACTTTCCAATTCTTCTTTTCTTTGTTTTTTGAAAATAATATTTTTGGTTCAATCTAAGTTGAGTAAGACTTCTCAACTTCTCACCGTTAAATTTAACTGCTCTGCAATCGATTCAATCTAAGTTGAGTAAGAGTTCGACACGCATTCATTCCTTCAGTCATTGATCATCGTACGGTCCATATTTCATGTTTGTTAATGTTAGTTTTTTTTTTTAAAATCAAAATCTGTTTTTGTAATATGAGTCAATGGATCTTAAATTGATGACCGAGATCAATTAATGTGTTTAAATGTGTGATTTTTTAAATATAGAGAATTTGGGTCCTCGCACTTTTGGTTCTTTTTAACCTTTATGACTATGTATTGAATTGAATGTTGTAATTTGTCTTTTTCATTCATCAGATGGTTCTTTTGGTTATGATCCGAGGGTGACGGAAGAAGAGCATTTTAGTGCATCGGATGCAGACGGAGATGGTCTTCTAAACTTAGCCGAGTTCAATGAGTGAGCTTCTTTCAACTAATTGTTTGTTAAGAAACCCTGTTACTGTTGCTGCACCTGCACATGCACATCTAATCTAGCTACTGTGCTTTTCCTATTTATATAAGCTAATTTGTTCCTATTCTTGTAGCTTTCTTCATCCTGCTGATAGCAACAGCCCAAAGATTCAACAATGGCTTTCCAAGGTGGATGTCAGGTAACTATTTTCACGGAGACAAAACTTGTGGGACGGCTCGATATTGCGCTTGTTTCTTTCAGAATAACGTACGTTTGTTAGGAAACAAAACTTGTGGGTCGCCTCCAAGAAATATAAATGTATAATTTTTTTTCCTTATGTACATAGATGGTAATTGTTTATAGAGCTATGCGAGCAATTTTTGGGATGTTTGTTTGCCATGTACCTAGAATGACAATATAATTAATCATATCCACGAGTACCAAAAACAAGCATCTAACTCTGTTATTTAGCTTATCAGGGAATCCTAAATATCTGAATGAAGTGTTGCTGAATATGTTACTGTTTCTTGGTCTTTCTTTGTCATCCTTTGGTTCCTAACCTATCACTAACCTAATATACCCCGAATAGTGCTCAAGGTCATCTTTAACCTCAATGAAATTGCAACTTGTGCACTGAAGACTAGATTTCTTGTGGTCGTCTAAATCAGTGCAGCCTATCAGGATTGAAGTTGAATGATTCAAATTTTCAATCCTCTGTTGTGCAATCCCAGCTGATTCTTTGTAAGGGATGTAAATGCATGATTGGTTTCCTTTTGAAAATGAAATTTGCTTTGCAATCACTTGCCTGCTCTAGAAGAAGTTACTATTTTGGACTAACTTTTTTAGAGACTTTGCAGAATATTAGAAATGCAGACAATATTTGTGGTTGATCTTATTTTTCTGAAAGGGATAGGAAATCTTCACTTTATATGCAATTAGCTTATTTGTATATATTGCCTTATTGTATCCTTTTATTTCCTTATAGGGAAAGTGATACGGACAGAGATGGGAAGGTTAGTTTTAAAGAATTCTTTTACGGCCTCTTTGATTCGGTAAGATACTATGATGAAGAGAGTTACAATGATCGACATCAATCTAATGATTCAATGGATGCTTCAGCCAGAGCTTTGTTTTCTCAGCTTGACAAAGATCATGACGGGTATTCACCTTTTTTTTTTCTTTTCCCACAATTATTCTACTTGATTGGAATCGATATGGTAGTTTCCTTATAGTATACTATAATTTACTTTCGGGTTTTCATTTTGAATCTGTGCAGGTATTTGTCAGATATTGAACTGCTGCCTATAATTGGGAAATTGCATCCATCTGGGCATTATTATGCAAAGAAACAAGCAGAATATTTAATTTCATTGGTATAGCATTTGAACATTACAATTAACACTCTAATTTTTGACAAAGGTGTCACATTGCAATTTGCAATGTAGATGGCTAAAATAGCTCAACAGGCACTGCAACATCTGTTGAATAACAATAACATCATACATTAGTTTCCTTATTAACCTTCCTTTCTATAATGTTATGGCAGGCGGAAGTTGACAAAGATGGGCGCCTCAATTTGACTGAGATGATTGAGAATGCATATATATTTTATGATGCTATTTTTTACGATGATGAAGTTGAATATGATGATTCCCCTGACGAATTCTTTTAAGTTTATATTAGGTAAGCACAGTTCTTTCGTTGTCTATTTCAACCTACATTCAGTGACGATTTTTCATTGTAATATTCTGTGATAGATAAGCAGAAAAGCTTGGGAAAATATCACTGACAAGGAGTCGATGGTATTTGAAGAAAATAAACAGTGTTATAAATTTTTATAGAAAGTTAAATACCAACAGATCAAAATTATATAGGTAAGCAGAAAAACAAAATCTGTTTACCTATAAATACCACAGTCTCAGTTTTTGTTTTTTTAGATTTTTTAAGTTTGATCTTGTATGGCCAGAAGCTTCTAGGTGTTGTGAGCTGGCTAAAAATTTGTCATTAGATTCCCTTATGAGTTGGCAATGATTGTATTCAATTTGCCATATATAGCCATTATGGCCTAATGAATAATATCCATCATTTCAAATCAGAAAGCTTCCTTCTTATATAGTCAGTCTGCTTTTTATATTTATATTTGTACATTCATCGATCAAAGTTCATTATTTTGTAGCTCCTGGGTGAACGAAGGGGTGTTAACAGATTTAATCCCTGATTATCCTAAGTATTTTCCTGTTACATATATACACTGGTCTTTGCCAAATTAGTATCTGATTTGTAAAATGTATTAATTTTGTTTTATAGCCTTACAGGTGATGCACGGTACATAGCTTGAAATAAATTTACAAATTAGTCTCTGAAGTGTTTTCAAATTCAAATTGATAAGAGTGTTGTTGATGCACCCTTAAATTTAACACAAGATTTTGTTAGCACATCCATTTCTTTCCATTGGTTCTTCTGTCCCTTTCTAGCTCTGGGTCTTTCTTCCCAAACCTCAAGCCATGTATTTGGAGATATTTGCCAATGAGATGGAGTAAAGGGAATTATAGAGCACATAGTTAGCCACTATCTCTACACAAAATAATTTGAAATAATTGAGGTTAAGTTTTTGCTTGCCAATGGGATGTGTTTTAGGTTGGGACTGAATTTCTTTATGTAAGATGCTCTCTGCTGTTCTAACCCTTAAAAAATATTGATATTTTTTTGAATTTTGAATTCTGGTAATGTAAAACGTCAATTCCATAGTGAAAAATAAGATGGTGTTAGTGGAAATTCCAATCCAATAATATCTTTTACATGAATAAATATTAAATGAGTAAATATTGAAGGTGGATCAACAATTTTTTTTTGGTATGTGACAACCATCTTTCTATATTTCAAGCTAAAAAAACTGTCATTTCGGCTTGGAAAATTTTACCGTGTACTCCCTCATTTATCTATGTACCCCCAAAATGTAAAGGAAAAGACTAAAATACCCTCATATATATTAAAAGTGACTATTTTTTTCATTTCTTCATTTCAACATTTCCGGAACACACAAATGAGTGTCAAAAAATTCTTTTTTTTCGGAAATTTTTTTTCAAGGTTCCCGGTACTCAACTTCAACTCCGGAAAACTTGAAAAAGGTTTTCCGGTACAGAACATCACTTCCTGAAATCATTTTTGAAGTTCTCCGGAACTACCGGGAAACTTATTTCAAGTTTTCCGGAAAAAATACACTACCGGTAAACTTCAACTTGACATTTCCAGAAGCTACCGGAAAACTTCATCCACAAGTTTTCCGGTAGTTGTTTGATTTTTTGTTTTAAATATTTTTTAAATTAATATTTTTGTTTTAATTTTTTATTATATTAATATTTATTTGATTCATTTGATTTTAACTATTTTTTTTTTCAGTGGGTAGGGTTAGAGGTAGAGACGACAAAATTGTAGGAAGAATACGTGACTTTGAATTTTCATCATCTATGGATGCTGCTCCGGAAAGGATTCGTCCGACAGCATCTCGTAGAAGGCGACGATTTATGGTGTATTAATTATTAATTATGATTGTCAAAAATGAATAGAAAAATAGTATATTTTTGGGACTTTGCCCTTTGGTGAGCGATTAGTATTGGAACATTTTGCATATAAATTTTTAACTTTTCTTTTGGGATGATCTCCATTAACTCTCGTAATAGTATTAATTTCTATAAAGTTAAAAAACTTCCAATAATATTCAAACAAAATAAAGGGCGTTGATTCAAATAAATTTTTCAAAATCTAATAAAGTTGTGTTTATAATTTTGAATGAGTTGTTGGAGAATAGTTTTCTTTATATGAATAACCTCAACTTTAGTTTTTTTCTATAAAACCTTAATAATCTATATACATATAATCTTAAAAATACCATTATTTTTTAGTAAAATAATGAAATTCATGTGTGCTAGCCTACACATGGTCCGTTCCTAGTTTATCTAGTAAACAATAGCAACAAAAAAAGAAATGAAAATAGAGTTTAATAAATTTTTATTAGTCCCTATAAAATTTATAAATTTCCATTAAAAACTCTTAACAATTTTTTTTATTAATCATTGGAGTTTGATACTCATACAAACAATCAAATAATTTTGTACTTCTTAAAAAAAAAACAATCGAAAACTCTGAAGAAACTAAACATATTGCATTTTTGAAACTAATGTTGAATAACACAATTTGCTCCTAGTAATATCTTTTCACACTAAAGCACAACCAATAATTATTGATATTTTTCTTTGCCTAAAAACCAGCTCCATCACTCAACCACATGCATCTTTGCAAAGCTCATTTAATCCATCACACTCCTTACACATGATTGCTACCTATAGAGCGAAAAGAAACATCACACAAAGTAATTTAGAAACAAATTTACTTCTAGCCGTATAAAAACACACAAAATTCATAAAAACACATAGAGATCTTCACAAATACGAAAGAAGTGGAACCCTTTATGATTTCTTCATCCATCTATAGGTCGAAGGTATATAAATATTTTTAAGAATGAGTAAACACAAAGAGCTAAAAACATTGAATTAGCATATATATATATATATATAGAAAAAGAATGAGTGAAGTGTGAATAAAAATCATATACGAAGAAAAAAAAAATGAACGATCACATAGAGCAACATATGTTTTTCTTTAGATGAGTCATCTTTGAGGAAGAGATGAAGTATTATAAATAGCAAACAATCATAAGGACTAATGAGGCTAAAAAGTTTAATTAGGTCTTACGATTGGCCTAGAAAATTGTTATTGTTATTACTAATGAATTTCATACCATATTTAATTGTTAGTGTATTTAATCCCGAAAATGAGTAAAATTCATTTAATTAATTATTATTATTAAAAAAAATCATACATTTTTTTTAAATTTTTCTAGTTGCACTATGTTTGGCAAAGTAGAGAAACATGAAAGGAAAAAAATTTAAATGACAAAATTTAATCCAACGATAAAGAAAATTGGGGAAAATAAAAGTAATGACATTAATGGAAAATATTTTCATATCAATGCAGAAGTTGTTTGCTATAAGAGAATGTCCACAAATCAATTTGATTTTGAATATGCTTGAATATCCTATTTTATTATTTTTCATTCCAAATTTGATTTTAATTATCATTTACAAAATTAATTATATTAAATAATTAAGGTTTTGCTAAATGTGAATAAAAAATATTAGAAAGAGATTAATTGTTTTGTTTGTCTAAAACTTGCTACGAGTACTATTTTCTTTTGTGTAAGTGAATTGTTTATATTGTAGATTAATTTATATAAATTAATTATAATTTTTAAGTTGTATAAAAATATTTAATTTATAATTTGAGATGAAAAAAGTATATATTGCATGAACACACTATCGTCAATCTGCCTATATATGTACCACATTTATAAAAAATAATTAATTAAGATTATCGTTTGATTTGCTTTGCACCTAGTCCAAATCATAGCAGCATTATAAATACACGCTATGATATCTAATAATCATCAAGTATCAATCTCAAAAAAATTGGATTGAGATAAAATAAAATCGTTGCTCAATTTTTCAGCAATATTATAACTATATTTTCTTGCAGAGTTAGATTATAAAATTGTTAGCTCATTTTCTCAAGTAATATTAAAACTATATGTAACTTTATGACCATAAAATTAATTTGATTTTTCTATATCTAATAATTACCAATCAAAATTATTAGTAACTTTATGACCTAATTGAAAACTTAAATGAAAGTAATTTGTTATTTAAATGAACAGACAATTATAATGATCTAATTAATAACTTTATTACCCAATTGAGTCACATATATACATATATATGATTCAGCTAATTAAATGACATGAAATACCGTTTTAAAAAAAGTAATGCAAATATAAATCGAAACCGTTTAAAAATATGC
Organism: Cicer yamashitae; assembly: GCA_037974755.1. NCBI lineage: Eukaryota > Viridiplantae > Streptophyta > Magnoliopsida > Fabales > Fabaceae > Cicer > Cicer yamashitae. Next base: position 51,904,851 of record JBBPBQ010000002.1, on the reverse strand, counting down.
GGTTTAGAATTTGAAATACGAATATTAAAAAATGGTAGGTTATAATAGAGGAAAATAAGTTTAGACAAATAAATTAATATAGAAAAATAAGTGTCATTTATGGATAATATCTATGTATATTATGTGTTACATAACATTTTTTTTACTACTACCAAAACATATATAGTTGATAACATGTCTTTGTCTTAAGTCTTAACAGTCAGTTATAATACTTTCTTTTGACAAATCCGTTATCAATACTAATTATAACTATTTATTAGTCTTAATATATTTTTAATTATAATAATAAATTTTTCGTAATTATGACTTTATTTTGATTTTTTTTCCAACATATACGTGAACACTCAATATAAAATCATTAAATATTAGGTGATTTAATATCATGACACGTGTACTATGTGTCATTTTGCAAGATATTTGTTTATAGTGTAGACGTTGATTAATCACAGTATGTATTTAAATAATCATTCAATTAATTATAATACGTGTAATGTTTATATATATATATATATATATATATATAAACATATCAAATGAGAGAGTGAGAGGAATCAATATTATCGATTAATCAAATTATGAATGATAAAAATTAGAACAAAAAAAATTACTTCTATTTTTTTGAAACATATTAATAATATCTTTTAAAGATCATAATATTACACACATTAATTTATAAATTAGAAATTCTATTTTTGAACTAAAGGGTGCTACTACATGCAATATCTTAGTTATAAAAATTGTATTTAAAAATTATTTGAAATTAATTAGGAAAAAAATTGTTATCCTATGAAAATGGGAATCAGTTGCATTTAATTATTATTTTTTTAAATTGCTGATTTAGCATTCAAACTATAACTATAAATTTTCCATTTATTTGTTTTAAAATATGTAATTAAAATTTCATAATTTACTTTACATCTTTTTATTGATAATAATATAATTTAAAAAAAAAATTGGGGAAAATAATTTTTTTTTATTAATCAAGGTTAAATTCTTACTATGGGCTAAGACTTCAAGTATAAATCGTATAATAATATACTATTTCTAAGTTAAAAAAATTATTAAAAACAAAAACAAAAAAAGAAATAAAAAGTATTTCTTAAAACTATAAATATACTTTTCAAAGTTTGTGGAAGAGATATTTAAGTTTTAGTTCAACTAACAAATGTTGATGCTTTTAGGTTTGATAAAAATACATTTCCTTGAATCCTTCTCAAATCACGTCAGATGTACTTACTTATTTGTGTTAATACTATTTAGATGAAATTGTAGAAGGTATATCCCAAACTATATAATAATATTATATAAATATTGTCTATCAAAGACAAATTTAAAAAATACTCATATGTAAAAAAAAATACTGATAAAAAAAAAGATAATAAAATAAAATGTGCAAGTCAATTCAAAACGCAATATAACATAAAAATAGAAGTTTTAGGAGTTTATGTCCATAACAAAAGACTTATATGAGTTTATAGAACTAAATCAAAGGATATGCCGACTCTAAATCATCTTTCTACTAAATCATTGAGTAGGAAGCACGGTCATACCACCATTAACTTCATCTTCATGATGTTTTAAGTACCTCAAAAAATGATATGAAAGTTATGAAAATGATTTGAGTACTATATATAAACATAAATAAAAACAATCAGCTTATAAACATTTCCATTATGAATGTATTAGATATGTAGAATATACTCTGATTATATTTCATATATATGTTTAATGCTTAATATATTTAATTAGTTTTGGTATAAAAAATGCTAGTGCATGAAGTCAAATAATTAGACAAAATTCATATAAGTTTTCTTAATAAAAGACTTTTAAAAGTGTTTTCTTATTAAGACAAGAATATTAAAAGGTTTGCTTATTATATTAAGGCGTTTTTTTCTTTCCTTCAAAAAATAATATTATGTTTAAAGAGTTTTATGATTTTCAACAATCCTACTAATTATCATGCATTAAATAATAATTCAAAATATTTTCAAATAATTAAAACACAAACACAATTAATGATCCATAACCTATAATGATGTCACGTGTAGTGTATGTTTTGCAAAGCCTAGATTTTAATGGGTAATATGAACCAAGTATGCCATAAAGCTCTTTCAAGTACAAAAGCATCTAATTTGAATCACGATCTTGATATATGGTGGTTGGAACATAGAGTATGTTAATGTGTGAATTTAAAAATTGTCGAAGTTTAACATTGGAAAACTCTCATATTTTGAGTAATTTTCAACTTTATAAATACTAAAGTCTCACGTTGGATAGAAAACATATGTGGGTTTGCTTTTATCACTATATAATGAGTTTCAAACTCTTGTGGTAAGTACACCAAAGTTGGATGCATTTCCCAACTTTCTCTTTTCTCCCTTTTCTATTATGCTTGACTTATTTCTGAGCCATTTCTCCCCTTTCTTTCTATCCATTTGATATTTATGAGCGATTTTGTACCGTTGTCCCTACGATTTTTAGAGCGGTTGTTATGTCGTAGTTCCGTCAATTTTTGTGTGGTCCTAATATCACTATCCTTTTAGAGCATACCACTATGAACGGTTTTTGTGCCATAGTCTTTAGAACGGTTCTTGTACCGTAGTCTTTTAGAGAGTTTTTTGTGCCGTAATCCTTTTGACTTATGAGTGGTCATAGTACCATATTGCGAGTGACTTTAATCGTCATATTGAGAGTGGCTTTAATCGTCATATTGAGGGTGTAATTCTAGAACGGTTTTCTACGGTGCAGTAGAACTCCGATATAGTGTATCTGAATTGTTTTATCTTGGGGACTTCGTGGTTGATAGTCTTTCTTGTACAATTTGGGCAGTGCCGCGAAACGTCTTAAATTTAGCGACCTAGTCTGCGACTCAATCCAGTAATATCTTCGGTGGCATAAATTGATTTTGAAACAATTTTCGAAACTCAAAAACCAACAATGGCATCACTAATTCTTTTTTCCAACTAGCTTGCATCACTTATTATCTACATGTTCTAAATGTTGAAGACTAAATAACAATCTTTTTCTCTTTATTTATGATTTCTACATAGTATGAATTTGTTTGAGAAGAGAACAAACACAACATATTGTTGACTGACGGCAAATAAAGGAGGAGGTGATTTGGAGGAGAATTAGAGCAAGGATGAGGAACAAGAGGTGGTGTTGTACAATTGTTTCATTTTTTTGGGATGTAGAGAGAGGAAATGGAAAGTGTGTGAGTGGTTTTGGAGGTACCGTGTTTAGCATACAAGGTCTAGTTTAGAAATTCATAATCAAACATTAAAGAGAGAAAGGGGGAAAACTAGTTCTAGATTTTGTTTTTTCTTCAGAAAATCAGAAATAAGTGTTACAAGTTATAAACATATCAAGACTTTTAAACCAAAAAAATATAAAAAATGACAATTTATAAGTTAAACAAAAATTACACTAATTATGAGATACTAATATTAAATATAGGGAGGTTAATTATAAATTTGAAGCAAACTTTTATTCTTAATCTAGTTTAAGTTATAAACTATTTTTACATGCTAACAATAGAAAAACAAATAATTAATTACATCAGTTGGTTTGTCTATCTAGTAAAATAGCCCACAACTAAAAAGTGAAACAAAAATGATAAATTTCATGATTAACACATAAAATAATTAATATTTTTTTAAAAATTGAAGTCCCAATTGATAAATAACAAAAATGTGCAAAGAAAACTATACAACAGGTACCTCTTCTTTAATATCAACCATTTAATATTATATATATATATATATATATATATATATATATATATATATATTAAATCAATTGTTAAAAAAGCAACTTGACTATGGTGGACAAGTTTTATACTTCTCCGTACTAAATACCACCATTCCATTGAGAAGTTGAATTTGTCATTTCTACCAAGGATTGAAGTTGGTGAGTGCCTTCTATTCTACTGCTTTTGTCAATAAAACACAATCACGTGACATGCACCTTTAAAGGGGTCATAATTTCCCTTACATCACATGCTCAAGCATTTTTTTTAAAGCCAAACAATTCATTAATCGGTACTAAGACAATGCGACAAAAAGACAATATATTATATATGACTATGTGACCTACAAAGACAATATAAAGACAATACAGGTATTAAAACACATGTACCCCATAACAAGGCCCCCTACAACACAATTGATGAACGAGACATCAAGAAGAAGAAAAAAAACAATACAACATACTAACACTTAACATTTGCATTTAATTAAAAAACGACACTATATAAAAAGTACATTACTCCATGTAGAAAACGAACTTTAGGACAAATCCCATGAAAATTGTTAATAAAAGTTTACAAAATACATTACTCCATGTAGAAACTGGAATAGTTGAACCTTGAGGCATTTTGATCTGTTGAATGAAACTGCGATACTGTGAGAAGTTTATTGGGCTGACCCCAACCCCTTTCAACAACATTAATGATACTTGACCATTCGTTGGTGTTTGTGATACTGCAGTAACCTTAATGTCAAACTTTGGCAGATGTTTGAGTCTACTATTTAGATAGTGAGACAAACCTCTGTCACACATTAGATACACATGATCAGATTTAATTCCAATACTTGGTCTATCCAAATACACTTGGAAACTTTCACCTTCACCAACACTAATATTAAATATCAAATTGAAACCCTGTGATTCAACTTGTGGAACAATGAAGCAAAAAATGAAGGCCAATGGAGTTGTATGGTTCACAGAAGTTAGATCAATAGCCATGTAATCACGTGTTGTTTTATATACCAACCATTCTGGTACACTACTTCCTGGATATACATATGTTCCTTTACCTTTACCATCATAATCTTGATCTTGAGATGTGGATGTGTGTTGGTTGTATGCAAAATTCATCATGTTAATTTGTGCATTCAACTCTATTGCCTTAAGAGAATCTTGATCAAGTTTGAGGCAATTCCAGAAAGTAACTTTTGTCTTGTTTTCCTTCTGTTGTTCAATAGCAGTTGAAGGGAAAATTACAGTCTCTAATGATACACAACCACTCGCGTCTAGCGTTTTTAGCGATGAAGGGAGCTCTGGTAGACTTTGAAGTTCTCTGCAATGATGCAAGTCTAGATGCCGCAGTCTTGAGAGATGTTTGATGCTTTGAGGTAGTTTCTTAATGTAACTGTGTGCAAGAAGCAACTTTTCAAGTTTGGTTTGAAGTCCAATTGAGTAAGGTAGTTCTTTAATACCAGTATGTTCTAAATTCAACTTTATCATATTAGTTGAGATAACTGAGAAATCATTGAGTGCAATGCAACCAGCAAGGGATAGATAACGAAGGGAGGTTAAATGAATGTTGGTTCTGAGGCTTGTTAGGGAAAAGCATCCTCCTAGATCCAGTTTATCAAGCTTGTTAAGAGAAAACACTGATGGATGTACACTAGTTAACCCTGTACATAGACGAAGATCAATTACTGCTAGATTTGTAGCCTTTGACAAATCTGGAAGCTCCAGTAGATGTGAGGATAAACTGAGTATAAGATACTTTAAATTCTTAACATCCTGTTGTAACAATTACAAATGCAACAATTTCAATCAACATACATATTCTAAAAATATGCAACAATTTCAATAAACTCATATATACTTCATTACATTACCTTCTGTTTATGCCAAAGTTTTTTCACTTGGCTGTACTGCAAGTTTAACACAACAAGTTTCTCTCCATTAAACTTAGATGGTAAGGACTCCAAAGGGTAATGTGCCCACTTAAGATATCTTAGTTCATTTGGCAAAGATTCAAGCCCATGAGGAAGATAGAAGCTTTGACGATTTTGAAGAAACACACAACAATATCCTTTACTATATATATCTAGATATTGTAGTTTCTTCATCTTATCAAACACATGAGAGTTTATCTGCATCTTCTTAATTGTCGTCAAGTCAATAGCTATGCTTCTAATCGTCTCACTCCCCTGTAACAATAAAATTCTCAAACATTTTAGGTGACAGTGTATGAAAATTAAACTATTTAATTATTTTTAGAGTTTGATATACCTTATCATTATTTAGTACTTTATAAATGTCGTCAGGATTCAGTAATCGACTTCGATTTCCAGGATTGTCAAAGGATTCTTCACGAACAATTTCCCAAGCTGTTTCTTGTATAATGCTATGCATGGATACAACATTATCAGGAGAAATAGTTATAAGAGCTTTATTTTTCAGATTTTCCAACTCCACATCCACTGAATAACCATGATCTTTGACCAGTGACTTGATTTGGTTAACTTTGAGATGCAATCCATCAAAAAAGAAAGCAATGTCCAAAAATATATTCTTCTCATCACGATCAAGATCACTATAACTCAATCTAACAACATCATGAACTTCTGGAATGGGTTTTTTAGTAAGACTTTGTAACTGACCTTCCCATATTTTTTTATCTTTTCCCTTAAGATGATGACCCAAAACATGAAGAACAATTGGAATTCCTTGAGCATACTTGACCATCTTCTTGGACAAACCATGATAATCTTTTTGAAGATCTTTATCTCCAAATGCATTCAAAGTGAAAAGACGAAAAGAGTCATCAAAATCCAATGGTTCAACCTTGTATATATCTTTTTCAACAACCCAATTGGCAAGTACTTGTTTATTTCTAGTAGTTAAGATGATTCTACTTCCAGGTCCAAACCAATCAAGTGATCCAATTAAAATTTCAAGTTGTTGTGGAGAACTGATATCATCAAGAACAACAAGAACCTTCATTCTACGAATCCTTCTCTCAACAGAATAGTGCAATCCATATGGTATGTCAATTTTAGAGTTGTGTTCATTTAATAGTGTTGAAAAAAGCTCTTTCTTTAAAGAAATAATATCAACAACTCTTCCACAAACTTCTCTTACATTAGCCTTAAAGTAACAACCTTCATATTCAGAACAAAGTCTGCTATATACTTCTTGTGCAATTGTTGTTTTGCCAATACCACCCATCCCCCATATTCCAATAGCTCGAACATCTTGTGACTGTACTTGTAACAATGATTCCACCTTTGAAATTTGTTTGCCAATTCCTATAAGTCTTTTTGAATTCACTGAACGCACTTGACCCACCCTCTTCAACACATAATCAACTATTTTTTCTACAAGCTCTGCATCATTCCTATGGAAAAATAGGGGGAAATTGTTTATTATACAAATATTCAAATTGAAATAAGATAATATGAATTGATTGTTCTTATTATTAAGATTAAGATTATTTGGGAATTATATTTTTGGAAAAATGATAAAGGTATACTAAAATCTGTATTTTATATATGTGTTTTGTATATTTTATAGATAAAAATAGATTAAGATTAAGATTTAGATTTAAATAAGATAAGATAAGATCGAGATAATATTAAAATTATAATTAAGATCAAAATTTAGATTATGTGAGTTTGGTGTGCATATTATATTAAGATTAAGATGATTTTGTAATTATTTAATTTAAAATTATGAATAAAATACTTTTTTTGGAAAAATAATAAATATATACTTAAATTATTCTTCATACATTTATTTTGTAAATTATTGAGATATAGCTATAAATAGAGATAGAGATTATTTAATTTAACAAGAATAAACTAATTTTTTTTTTCAAATACTTAAATATATCTTATATACAATTTTTTGTTTATATTACATAGATAGAAATAGAAATTAAAATTAAGATTAAGACTAAGACTAATATTAAAATTAAGATTAAGATTAATGTAAGTTTAAGATATATAATGTGAGTTTGTTGTGCATATTACTAAGTATTAGATCATTTTAAAATTATTAATTAAAATATTCTTTTTCTGAAAAAATAATAAAAATATATCAAATTATTAAACAATCATATCGTTTTCTGTTATTCTTACTTTATTTTTTCTATCTTTCTTTCATAAAGCAAACAATATCTAACTCAAATAGTGGTACAATTACAAATAAATTGCAATGGATATGTTTTTGAATAAGTTAGGGGTTAGATGTGTTTTATCAACCAAAATGGTTAAAATAAAATATATTAATATTTCAATTATATATTTGTGATGATGTGAGTTTAAGGAGCTGTGACACGAAAGTTGTCATTTATGTGAGTCTTCTAATATGTTAAAATTATAATAAGATTATTATTATATATTACAGAGATTATGTTGACTTTTCTTTAAAAAAACAAAAACAAAGAGATTATATTGGCGGATTCGACAGTGGAGGAGATGCCTCATCTTGAGATGTCCGGTTGTTGACTTTTCTTTGTTTGCTAATATTAATTACTAATATGACCTCCATATTTGTTTTAGATAGATATAGGGTTATAGTTAGTTATATTACTTACAAATTAGTTATATTAGTAGTAAGTTAATTAAATTAGTTGTAATAATTAATTTGAGATCTATATATAATATTAATATTTTACATATTTTAATATATACTTATATTTATTTCTATATACTTAAATTTTATTTCTACTTATATTTAATATTAATATTTTACATATTTTAATATATACTTTCTTTTATTTATACTATATAGTAGTACTTGTTAGGAGCAACATATACAAAAATTAACAGCAGAAAAATATTGATAATTAATTAAAATTGAAAATTAAAACAAAACTTACCAAAATTTTGATGAATGAAAACCTGAGATATTTCCAGATTTGTTCAAAGCATATCTCCAACCAAGCACATTACTGCTAGCATTACCATACTTTTTTTCATGTTCATCAAATGCATCTGCATAAACTCCAGTTTGATGCCTTACATTTGTGGGGTCCACTTTGTAGAAAACAGGCAACACAATCTGTCCATCTTTCTCTCTACACTCAATAATTTTCACAAGTTCATCCAAACACCACTCTGAAGAAGCATAGTTTGGAGAGAATATGACTAAAGAAATCAAAGATGTTTCAATTGCTTCAAAAAGTGCTTGTCCTATTTCATCTCCTTGTTCAAGTTTCTCATCTATGAAGGCAACAATTTTCTTTTGATTAAATTCTTTAACTAAATGACCAAGAAAAACTTCACGGATATCTGGACCCCTAAAGCTAACAAAAACTTCGTACTTATGAATTTGAGGAACATTAGATTGAGATATTAATGGATAGGATTTTTTTGGGTCTAATGTTGTTGTTGTGTTGACCGTTTCACCCTTCAATTTTGACATAAACAAAAGACAAACAAAAAATAAACGTAGTACTATTTGTTTGGAGAACCTTGGGAAGAAGAACATGTCATTGGATTTGGATCCTTGATTCATTTGCATTTTGGATCTTCCTTTGTCTCCACTCTTGTACTCTACATAAGATAGCCACAACAAAAGAAAATTAAAGAGAGAAATAGAAATAAATTAATTAAGATCAAATAAACTACAGTACGTACCTTAATTACCTTGCTTCAATGATTTTACCTATTGGGTGATTTGTATGGATGCTCATCTATATATACATGAAGATCAGGATTTAATTACTCTTTTTTCTTTGACCAAATACTTAGCTTTTTTAGTTTTTTTTGAATAGGAAATTTAACTACTCTTCGTCGTGTGTCGAAAGAAATGAGTGTAATATTATAATATTCGTTCAGACGGTAAGGGCGACTCATGTCATGTGTTGATTTTAACTACTCTTACTCTATAGTATCGATTGGTCAAGCCATACAAAATACTCCCTCCATTTCAACACATACAAAATTTGTCTTACATTTATTATTTATTGTCTAAATAATTTCATAATTCATATTTCTAAGTATCTTAAAATATAAATACAACGAGTATTTTAAATACATCTATATATAAAATACACACATTAATTATATTATGAAATATATCATATGTGCTTATATTTATATTTAGGAATAGATTATTAACAGTTTTCTAGAATAGACTCTAGTCAACGCCATTTATTATTTTATGTTTGTTAACAATGCCATTGAATTTCGAAAGAAGTTAATGGGAAATGATTTCCATTAAACCCCAAAATCTAACAAGATTATCGTTGAACATTATGTCAGTTGAAGATTTTATGCATCCAAGAATGGAGGTTAATTATTTGGAAATATGTTGATGCTCCACACCAAGCATATGGATTCTCCTCGTTCACATGTCTTCGGATTTTTTTTATTCCATTTTTCTGTATGCAACCTTAAAAACGAAAAATATAATTATTTATCTAGTTTTTCTTTACGACTTTTTTTCATAGTTTGATATTTTGTATAATCTATTTTTTATCATGCAATAGATAATTAATATAGTTTAAAAATCATATATCGACGGTATAAAATTTACACCAATATTTAATGAGAAGTTACGATAAGTTTATTTTATAACTGCAATTTAAAGATAATAGTTAAATACTATCCTCTAATTAAATGTAAAAAAAAAATTATGGTATACATCATATTTTCTCTAATTAATATGAAAAAGCAGTATAATTATTAATTCTTACATGCAGAAAGGTTATGCAAGTTAGAGAGAAAAAAAGCATCTCCGTTTGTTTTATTTCCCGATTTAGTTTGTCTTATGAGCGTGTTGGGGTTGGGCTTGTTCTAGTCCAATTCATGGAAAATACTCGAAAATATTATAATCTCATACCGTACTAGAGCAATAATATATGAAAATCTGACTAATAGACAAAATAAGCAAGTTGGTGGAAAAGTCCCACTCTCCCTCTGGGTATGACCCTGAAGCGCGTATCTCGTTCCATGGATGTTAGGTGCCGCGTTAAAAATTAAATGTTTTGCAAACTATTTTTTAGTAAAGCAAAAGAAACATATGATATGACTCATATTATATATATATATGTTTCCGATTAATTTGTCTCTGTCAATGAAACTCTGATGATTTGATATATAATAATAAAAAGACAGTTCTTGTATTCGCAGGTTTTGGTTTATAATCGAGGAACACCATTGATCTTTCACCCTAATTTAAATTAAAAAAATTGCGCTTGGACTAGTCTTTTGCACCATTGAGACACCCCTTAGCTCTCACACATGTATAGGTGGACATCAACTTAATTACTAAAAAAATTAGTAAGTTTTGTCAAGAGTTACTCCAACAACTCATAGTAGATATTTCCTTTGTCACATAATAAATGTGAAATATATTACATTGAAAGAAATGAAATAATATTAATTACAAGTACCATTAGAAAAAAAGTGTATCAACAATTCAAATGGTCGTTTATTTTGGAACAATTATTTTACAAATTAGTTACTTAGTGAAGGTTGAAAGGAGTACTAAATTTTCCACAAATTCAATCGTCGATTAGAGTGAATTAACAAGAACAAAAACAATGTTTTATTCAAAATTTATTTTGGTTCTTTTATTTTTATAACATTATACAAATTGATCATTCTAATAAATGGGTGTTGAATTGATTGAATCACTGTTAACAATATTATGTGACTTCAATGACATGTTCAAAAATTATTGATATGAATTTTTTTCTCAAAATCCGTAATTTAAATTAGGGTTCTTATTATTTCCATAAAATCCCAATTTTTTCCTTTTATAGAGTAGTAGCACCAACAATTTTATTAAATTACAACAGAAGATAAGATATAAGGTCGAACCAATATATATTGAGGTTCGAGACAAGAAGGGAGGTTAGCACAGCTTGTGCGGTCCTGTACAAGGAAGGGGAGTTCATGTGGCCCAGGTGCAAAAAAGGATGGTTGTGCGGCCTTGTGCAAGAAAACAAGGTCTGCGAGGCCTTGTGGAAGAGTGGAAGGTTTGCATGACTCATATTGAAAGCCAATGAAACGAGCTTCCAAACAAGAACGCTTCGCACGAGAGGCAACAAGAGAAGTGGACACAGGAACACCTTTACCGACTGTAATGGAAGTCTTGTTTCCCCTATCCTCAATGATCCTCTGCTCTTTAATGGTGCAGTGTTCAGCGGCAGTAAATAGAGTCATCCTACAAGATTTTACACAACAAAGAAATGGAAAATAAGTTTTTATTGAGGTAAAATTCAAAGAAAATTTGAAATTAGGAGGAGTACCAAGAAGTACACACAAAAAAGGTAAACAGACATACGAAGAAGGGAGACAAATTCATCTTCTTTATGCCCTACATTCAGTAAATCAGTTGCACTAATGTTGCTCATTGTACTCAAGATGGCAATGTCGGCCAGCTCCTCATATGAAAAGGGACAACTGGGAGATACTTATTTTGAAAATCGGGTTCTAGGTCCAAGTGAGAGGAAATAGCTATCGATCGTCATCATCGTAAAAAATATGTGTGTAAGCCGAGTGCAGGCTGACACGATAAAACCCATTCTTAAAGTTTTTATATTACCGAATCAATATTCCAATGAGGTGATGGAAAGGGAAATTGCACACACAAAAAACCAAGTCATAGGTGTGCTCTTCTTGACTTGGAAGAAATGTAGAAACTTGCAAACGAAATGTTACACACCCAAATCTCTACATAAAATTTCAAAGGTTTTCAAAAAAGCACACATGTGTTTGGTGGAATTGTGACAGAACGATGTTAAGGATACGAAAGAGCTCACAATGAAAGGATGAGACATGAAGAAATATTTTGAGCTTATCAAATAGTACAAATAAATTGAGCGCCCTAAATCCTCATCAAGTGGCGGCGGCGCACCCACCATCTCATTGATATTGCACTAGAAGAGCTCAAAACAATTTTAGTGAGTCAAATGCTTGTAACAAAGTCAAAAAGACTTAAAGTTAAGATAGTATGATTTGGGCCGACGTACGTCCTCAACTACCCACTCAAAACTATCATGTGTGCAGAGGAGCGGTGGGGATTGCATATGGACTAAACGAGTCATCATTCTTCATTGTAATCTCAATCTCTCCTCAAAACAATCCTTGGAATAACACAACAACTTTAATCAAGAGGAAAGTGAAGCAAACGTATACTGGTCAAATATAGAAAGGAAAATAACACATATTAGAAGGTGGAAGGCTTTAGCTTTAGCTTTTTATAACAGAAAAACGTTATGGCCTAAAATTAAGTGCAAGGGGTTGTATCTTCATTTTTTCTAAAATTGCATTATTTTTGTACAAGTTGTGCTTTCAAATTAGCGATGAAAACTGCTGATTAAAATGTCTAATATATGACAGCTAAAAACATATGGGTAACATAACAACCAAGCAACACAAGATCCTAAAAAGAACCGCAAGATCCAATAATTTCATAATCACATATTATATCAAAAGAGAAGTACCTCTAAAGTTTTGATGGTAACATTAAGTAAAGTAGGAAGCGCTCTACTTCCAACATACACATCTCCCTCCACACATAATTTCTCGTAACGCACTTCAAGTTTTTGGAATTTCAATCCCCACCCAATATTGTATTGCATTACATTGCCATCACAATTGTAAATGCAATCAAATCAAAAATATTACTATCATAATAAATGATATTAATATATCATATAATAATATCAATTCTCTCTTGTGGTCTGTCTATTCGATCACTAATTGTCTATTGAATAACAACCAATAGTCAATCAGTATATGGTTTAACATACCACATAAATAAATAAACAAACAAACCTGTCTTGTCTATATTTAATTTTTTTTGGAGAAATTTGTCATTCTCTTATTCGACAAACTTAAGGATAGTCTCCATTAAGAGTTTTTTTTGCCATGTAAACCAAGTTTAGCAACATCAACTTCATCATGCACAACTTTTCCATTTTCACCAATGTGCTTCATTACACCTTTTCTCATGCGCTCAACAATAGGCAAGCACTCAGTGGTTGCCCAAGTGAGGTAGTTCTCTTCATCCTTCGGTGTGTGCCGGTCACTCCACTCGAACACATTCGGCTTTGCAATCGTGTTCGTCGTCCAAACATCCCTGAAACTAGTCGACGTCCAACTCCGACGACTAGACAACTACTCGTCGATATTGCCACGTTATCCCCCGCCAATACCGAAGCCATGATATTAATTTCTCCAACTAAATAATATAATTCTCACTGAATATAACTATATAATTAAGAACAACTTCTTATATCTGAAGTGGATGTGTTACCAAGCCAAGTCATGAAAATGTGTGACCATGTGTGACCATGTGTAAACGCATGGGTGGAAGATTTGAAAACTTGTGGATGCATCCACTCAATCAAAATTGGAAGAGCTGAAGACTTGTGGACTTGTCCACTCAATCAGATTGGAACGGTTGAAGACTTGAACGTGGATGCGCGACGAAGATCCAAGAACAGAAGACTTGTGGACTCCTTCACTCGGTCAAACTTGAAGATCCAAGAGCAGAAGACTTGTGGACTCCTCCACTCAGTCACACTTGAAAATGTGAAGAGTCCAAAAGCAGAAGACTCGTGGACTCCTCCATTTGGTCATACTTGAAGTGAAGAATCACAAATAGAGGTTCGAGCAACAAGAAAAACGCATGTGCCCTAAAGTGCTTGTGTCTTTGTGGATTGTGGACCGAATGGAGTATCCATGACAAAGAAGACAAACATTGGTCCAAAATGAAAATGTTTAGATTGGGCTCATTGGACTCTAGAAGGACACAATCCAACACATAGAATGACGTGACACTCAACTCTATAAGGATGACGTGATTGTGCACCTGTACAGGTGACCAGGTGGAACGTTTGTACGCTCAATCAGCCCTAAGACATGGTGGCATGTTTGTGCACCCAGTCAACCCTAGAGTAAGTGGAATATTACTAAGATTAAAGGTTGGACTAAATGGGCCTGAACGGTGGAGGCTCATTTTCCAAGGAATATCTACCTATAAAAGGGGAAGAGTCAACTAGGTTAGGAACTTTTGAGCATATTCATGAACAATACATTATTCTACTAAAGAACACTTTGAATATAGTCTCAAGAGCTTTTAGGATTTTATACTACTGTATTTCTTATTTACATACTTGAACATTATGCAATTTTTTTTTTATTAACACAATTTATATTCGCTATACAACTCTTTTATATTTTACATTATTTAATAAATTTTAATAAAATGTGCCACCCAAACAAAATCTTAAAAACCTGAAGGTTGTTGAAGGGTGCACAAAGATTAGGGGAGATGATACAAGTGCTTTAAATTAAACAACGTAATAGAAATGATGTGTATATAAGTAAATATTGTAATGCAATAATGCTTAATTTTTTTTTTTAAATTTTAACAATGATGAAGATATTTCTTGAAAATACTTCCTTTACAATAAATGACTCATTTACAAAAAAAATTGTCCCAAAATAAATGATCTTTTCAATGCATATTTTTCCAATTGTACATGTTAATTAATGCTATATGTATTACTTTCAAAATAATATATTTCACTATGTATTTATGAAATATCGACAATATATCAATAATTAATAATAATAATTTGATAAAGAAAATATCATCTCTCTTTTATTTATACATACATTTTTCTTAATATATGTGAAATGATCAAATAATTTATTTATTATGAAACAAGGAAGAGAGTATCGGGTCTCTAGATATTATGTTTATGTATTTATGGGGAGATAATTGTAATTTTATAAGGGAGTGGTGTTAGTGTAGATAGCAGAAAAGGGGGTGAGGTAGCATCTACAACGCAAAAATGTAAGAATATATATGGCCCAACGAGAAAGCCATATTAATTCTGAGCCCAAAAATTAGTTCAATCTCCTCAGACCTACGCTCTCTCTCTCTCTCTCTGAGCATTTGCAACATCGTGTGTGACTGTATTTACGGTAAGCTTGCTTCTTTTTCTTCATTTATCAGAAAAGTAGTATGCTTCAGCTTCGTTAATAATCACCCTCTTGTGTTAATTACAGGTAAAGTAAAAAATTAGTGAAAATGGGTATCATTGAAAAGATCAAAGAAATTGAAGCCGAGATGGCTCGGACTCAGAAAAACAAAGCCACTGGTAATTATTGGGAATTTTTATGTATTTTTTTTCAGTACATATATTGGATTGTAAATTTTAATTATTTGGAGTTCAAAAAAATGGGATTTTTATTATTGGATGTTTGTTATTTCTCCCACTTTTTAAATTAGCCTATTTAATTGATTAATGATCGATGTTTTTGGGATGATAAGTGCATTTTGAATTTGTTTACCATGTAGAGTATCATCTTGGGCAGCTCAAGGCAAAGATAGCAAAGTTAAGGACACAGTTGTTGGAGCCTCCAAAAGTATGGCAAAAAAAATAATATTATTTTCTCCTTCTCGAAATTTTAGTTACTGTTTATGGCATTTATTTTTTTAAGTTCGATATTTTGGACTCACCTTTACAGTATATGCATTAGCAAAAATGATTTCATGCAATTTAGTATTAGATGTTTCATGTTTTACAATGACTACCAACATTATGTTTGTCTAAGTGGAATTAGATTTGGATTCCTTAAGCAAGGTCTCACAAAGCGTGGTTAGGAGGGGAGACCACTAAATGTGGCAAGTTAGGTTGTACGATAGAGATTAGTTATTGTCTAATTCGGTGAATACTTCACACATTGTTACAAAAAATAGTTTCACATTGACTCGGGCCCTAAACTTTTATCGTTTTAGCTGTACTATTCTTGGGCTACTGAAGAATGTTTATCCTGTCACATTGCTTCATGAATCATTAATGATATAGCTTACATATATATAAGTATATAATAATAACAAATGCCTATAGGGACCATTGGTGGATTTCCTCTGTTTGTGGCCTTAGTTATCCCAGTTATAGTTTTTATTTTAGGAGTAATGGACTTGTTTAGAATTCTCATCTCAGTTTACGTCTACTCATTTGAAGGCATAGTAGGATGGAGAAATAAAATTTGGAGGGTAATGTTTGTTTTTGTGATGTGTATCGAAAGGGTGTGTTGTCAGATTCTTCAATGAAAACTCCATTTCCCTTGTTTTTTTCGGTGATTCAGCTGTTTTATTGGCTTTTATCTTTGTGGGTAGCACATCAAATATTTAGTTGATTTCTCTTACTGATATACACTGCATTTGTGAAATGCTGTTACTTTTTGTTTATCCTCCGAATGGTTTTTTGTTTGTCCTTGTTTTTTTTTATTTACTTTTGGAGAACCTTGTTAACCTTGTATTTGTAATCCCTGTATTTGTCCTAATAAATTCTCCTCCTACCACAATCAATAATTATTATTGAAGTTCAGGAATTCGTGTAGTGAATTTTCGCTTTTCTTTTTTGGTTCAACATGCCTAGGTTTCTCAATTATTTGTCTGCCACAACTTGCTGTCCTTCTGTACACATTTTGATAAAGTGCCCCATCTTGTTCTCAAATTATTATGTAATAGGGTTCAAGTGGAGGTGGAGACGGATTTGAAGTTACGAAATTTGGCCATGGACGCGTTGCACTTATTGGGTTTCCAAGGTCCGCCTTCCAAAATAATTATCTTCCCAATTTATGTATTTTATTTACTATTTATATCTAAATTACTTAAAATCGTATTGGCCTTCATTTCCTCAAATGTTTTTATGTGTAATGTAATGTATGCACGCAACTGTGTCTTCTATGTGGTTTACACATGCCTAGTTTTTTTAATAAAAAATATAGCGCTTCTCATGTTTTGTCTTTTCATTCGCCAGTGTGGGGAAATCAACTCTTTTGACATTATTAACCGGCACTCATTCAGAAGCCGCATCTTATGAGTTCACAACTCTTACCTGCATTCCTGGGATTATACACTATAATGATACTAAAATTCAGTTGCTTGATCTTCCTGGAATTATCGAGGGTGCTTCTGAAGGCAAGGGGCGTGGTAGGCAGGTAAAACTAAAATTCCTTGTTTATATCATTCCAGTAATTGCTTGTATGGTATTTTTTGCATCTACAAATTGATATTCAACTGGCAAACAATGTTGTTATATTTCTTCATATACATCCGAGGTGAGTACTGATTATATTATGATTCTTGGTTCTTTAACTTATTGCCGTGGGAAACTTGGCTTTGTTATATTAACAGTGAAAGGATTTTTGTTTGGTGAATGTTTTCTCAGGTTATTGCTGTTGCTAAATCTTCAGATATTGTATTGATGGTTCTTGATGCCTCCAAAGTAAGTGCCATTTGGCATTTTCCAAAGTAGTATATTCACTCTTTTTGTTGTTAGTATTGCTAGGTAGATGATAAAATGATATTTTGGCTGTTGCAGTAAATTACTGTTCTGACTATGGATAAAATTAATACATATTCTAGGATTGTGTTGACTCATTAAACACTATTATTAAAGACACTCATCAAACAGGCCTTGGAATGCATCTGGTTGCTTTTTCATTGTGCAATATTATGTGTTATCACGTTAGTTTTTCTTTGTAAATATAAAAATTATAAATTACTTTGATAACTCTTCTATTCAATTATATAAGATCACCATATTACTGGGTAATGCTTTTAACTTCTTACTCCCTCCATTTGGTAAGCAATGAACGTGAGTTCAATATATATATATTTTTCTCTCTTTCTTTTCATTCCTTTAATCATTTGTATTTATTAGGTAATTAGGTAATCCCAAGTCCTGAAAAATAGTATTAAAGAGTGATACTACTCACCTTATAAATCAGTTTTATAAATTGTAAGGATGATTTAGGTTGAGTATAAAAATCTAATATGGTATAAGAGCTTATCGATTCGGGTGACCCACCATATTATCTATGCGCCAAATTCAATAGTGCTTGTCGTGAGGTGTACTGAGTAAAACTCAAGTCCTGAAAAGTAGTTTAAAAAGAATGACACCCATCACTTTACCAGTCTATTTTGTAGGGTTGAATTAGACCCAACTCAAATTTTAAGAGTATTGTTTCAGGCCTACCACCATGCAAAGAACGTGTTGTTATACCACAATTCTCATGTATCTTCTCTTTCTTTTGGTGATCTTTTTCCTAAATCCATGTTGCTTGTGGAATTGCTTCACATTGTGTTTTGGATAGACGACTTTTGGTATTGAATTTTAAATTGCTAAACTTTCAATTTTCTAGCCATGACTTTTTTTCTTTATGTGATCAGAGTGAGGGTCATAGGCAAATATTGACTAAGGAGCTGGAAGCTGTGGGTTTGCGGTTGAACAAGAGACCACCTCAGGTAAGTTAGTGCATGAAGGGATATTTTTGGATACATGACACGAAACCTATATATTATATGTGGGTTCTAGTTGGATTATATATTGTTTCTCACTAATTCGGAGCTTTATATTTCTTTGCAGATATATTTTAAAAAGAAAAAGACGGGGGGCATTTCGTTCAACAGCACTATGCCTTTAACTCATGTGGATGAGAAGCTTTGCTATCAGATTCTACACGAGTACAAAATTCACAATGCGGAGGTATGTAGCAAACTTTAAAGTGATAGCAGTTGTAATTCAGTTCTAGGGACCTGTAATTATGGGATATTATAATTATGCAGTTCTAGTCACAAATGTTAAATTTGCATTTTTACTATCGGCCCAGTATGTTTAAGCATGGCTAGTTGGTGATATAAGTATGATATGTTTTCCTTTAGGCCACCTCTGATAAAACCTTGAGATGTTACACAACTGTGATATCATTTGGCAAGTGATCATTTAATCAGTTGCTTTGTGATAAAACCTTGAGATGTTACATAACTATGATATCACTTAATATGTTTTGCTTAACAACAATTATTATTCTATTTAAGGAAAAAAAACATAAGTTGCTTTGCTTACTGAAAATAATTAATGAATTCCTTAGTTTTGATTTCTCGATGTCCTGCATTTTATTTACATATTCTTCAATCATGTCTTACTTTAACTGAATTTCTTAGTTTTGATTTCATTTAGTCCCCTTTTATTATCTGTATATAACTATTTAATTTAATGAATCTGTATTGCGAGTTTAATATCTGGCATCACTTGTTCCTTTTCATCAATATCTTTCAAAGTAAACATGAAGTTTCATACCAATCAATATCAGACTGACCCTTATTTTCTGTATTGTAGAATGTTGACCTATCTAGGCTAGTCATGACATAATTGGCTTTTTCTGGTGATAGAACCATTCCATCTTTATAAATTACGTAATTTTTCTTATTAAATTTACCATAGTATAATTAAGTTAAATTATTTTTTCTGTTCTAAATTACCCACCTATAACAAGCCAGCTGACAACTTCAATTTTCAGATCCTTTTCCGTGAGGATGCGACAGTGGATGATTTCATCGATGTCATTGAAGGAAACCGTAAATACATGAAGTGTGTATATGTCTACAACAAGATAGATGTTGTCGGTATTGATGATGTGGACAGATTATCCCGTCAACCTAATTCTGTCGTCATTAGCTGCAATTTGAAGGTAGGCACATATTTTTCAGTGTCAACAGAAGAGTATGAGATACAATAAAGTTTTACCGATTATTTTTTAAAATATTCTGGAAATTATAGTGCATGAAGTAATTGTTTTATATGTCGGTAACACTCGATTTCTATTTTTTATGTATACAGCTGAACTTAGACAGACTACTTGCAAGGATGTGGGATGAGATGGGTCTGGTTAGAGTTTATACAAAACCACAAGGCCAGCAACCTGATTTCAGTGATCCAGTGGTTCTTTCAGCTGTATGTTGCATCATGATTATTCTTATTTTGAACACAAGTGCTCCTTATTCTATCTAACTATGACTTTAATTTTGATACACTCTCAGTGTAAAATGATATTTTATATTTTATACTGTCAACAAATCACAACCAATCATATGAGTGATTTTAGAATTGTACTTATGATTAAAGTCAAAGATTTATAATGATCTAACATTTATTAATAATTGACAGTGCAAAAACATTATACTTACGGTGTATATAAATTAAATCCTTAAACTACTTTGAAAACCTTTGGTTGCTTTTTGTTTTAATCTTCTTATCCATCATATAGATATATCACTTTCTTTGGCAAATTGTTTTAGGATAGAGGTGGCTGCAGTGTAGAAGACTTCTGCAACCACATACATAGAAGTTTGGTGAAGGATGTGAAGTATGTTCTGGTCTGGGGTACAAGTGCTAGGCACTATCCACAACATTGCGGCCTTAGTCACGTTCTTCGTGACGAGGATGTCGTTCAGATTGTTAAGAAAAAGGTTTCAAATCTACCTTTCATCTTGTTTTGTGTTGTCTAACTGATTGGTGCATCATTGTTAAAATTCTGTCCTTTACTTGTTGCTTGCTGAACACATGTATATTTGTGATGATGATTGATGAGAAATTGAATATGTACGTGTCCTTCAGGAAACTGATGAGGGAGGAAGGGGTCGATTCAAGTCACATTCTGACGCTCCTGCTCGGATATCAGACAGACAGAAGAAGGCCCCACTGAAACAATAATTATATATCAAACTGCCAATGATTTTGTTGAATTGGCATGTGGAAAATGAGTGGAGGTTGGTGATATATTCAGAAGCAAAAGTTGTGTTTTTTTGGTTCCTCTTCCAACATAGGATTGAATGTTCCTCCTTTGCACTTAAAAAAGTTGAGCACCTATATTTTCATCACCCATGTGTTGTAATTTTGTTCACCCTTTCAACAATAGTTTTTGTTAATCTGTGAAGTCTGCACAATGACTTGAGAAATAGAAAGTAAAGGAAGCATGCACTGCAATTTGAAAAACAAAACTGATCATTATTTGTGATTGCCTTTCTCCATATCCAGCTTTGAAGTAGTCCTACCCTTAGGCCGTAATCTCCTGAACTTTGCTTAGACCTTACTATTTCTAAAAATATTAAGCTCAATCACATTTACAGATGCTGTCACATAGCTGCGATTATGTCTTAAAAAAAAACCAAAAACTGAATCAAACTGTTAAACCAAACCATGCTGAAAAGAACCGAACTGTGATAAACAGTACATAAATTGAATTTGATTTATTGTCTTGTAGTCTTGATATCAGTTAATAATAGCAAATTGGTACAGTTTGGTTAGAAAAGGATTGTTCAAATTTTTGTAAAGGTGGTTACAGTTTGGTTCAAAAACACAGAATTAGACACCGAACCTTTATTAACAATTCGATTCAGTTTTACTTAACTGTTGTAATAATTGGTTTTATCTTCTGAATTAGGTAGACTATGAACGGTCTTAGTTGCAACCTCTTTTAGTTCTACCTTACCTCGAAATTGCAACAACAGTTTGTTTTTGTATGTGTAATCATGTAGTCTTTGTCCCAATTTTTTAGTCTGCAGAACTGTCGCTTCAATTGTGTACCTTTTTTATGTTTAGGTATTTGTCCATGCTTCTGCCTCTGTTTTCTTGTCCAAGTTATTTGTTTCTGCTTTTTGTGATTTATGGTTTTGTGGTTGCCTTCTTGCTTCTTCCTTGTCTACTGGTTTTATTTGTCTTCTGGGTATTCACAATTCACATAGTTTTGGTTTCGTTTAGCAACTAATTTTTGGTTGCAAGTTGCTGAATCAAAATTATGTTTTGTTCATGTGGTTCAATTTGATAAGGTTTTGCTTCTGATTTTGGTTTGTTTATTACCGTTAAAAAAGTGATTCTAGTTTTTTCTTATTATTTTCTCTAGGTCTTTTTATTTAAAATTCCACAACTTCAAAAGATCTTGATGATACAAACACAACTTAAAGAACTGCTGATACAATTTTGCCAAAAAAATATTAATAAATGAGAAGCCCCAAAAGAAAAAAAAAATGGAGGATGTGAACTCCACTTTTCTCTAACTACATTCATTGATCTAATTAAATTTTGAAACATGTTCTTCATACATTATATTTCTACACCCCGTTTACCTTTATTTTAAGTCAAGAATGAGTGCAAAGTCATCACACTATAATGATTAAAAATAATTTCAACTAAATTGACACTTCAAACACTAACAAGACTTGCCGAGGCAATAACCAAATCCAAGAGAGAATCAATTAACTCATAAATCGGGAAGAAAAAATTCATTTCTAAAAAAATATTTTGAAATGAAATGGGAAATTAAATTGTAACAAACAAAACCATGAATGGCAACTCTTGCGAACAATCTTAGAATTTTTAAAAGTTGAAACAACCAAAATCAAATGGGACTCATATCAAAGATTACATCAGCCTTTACCATTAACTATTTGAATAGCTAAAATCGCACCATATAGACATTTATTATTACTATTATCAAATTTGAGTCTATTTCTACAAAATCAAATTGTCCTGAAAACATTGACCACTACTGCTATGAAAATATCACTTATTTTAAAAACATTAATTTACCAAAAAACATTTATTGTGGTAGAGAGGGAACAGTAAATAATCATGGATGCTATATTATTCATTCACTGCTAAAAATAATAAAAATCAAAACTAGGAAAAACACTAGCTAGGACTGACACGTACAAAAAAAGGTATAGACCAAAACTTATTTAATGAGTGAAACTATACATAAATTAAAAAAAGCTTGTTTAAACTAAACGTCCTTTTCTCTCTTAAGCTCTTTTTATTTTTTTAACTCTTTAATTAAAGCTCTTTATCCTACAAAATGTGTAAGTGGATGGATCCTAGGCTTCAAGCAATAATAAAGACTTAACTAAGATATCCCCAACATACAAAGTCAATTATTGCAACTTTTCATGCACAAGCCACCTTCCATTATTTTATCCTGTTTATATTTATCATCAATAACCAATTAAATTGTTCATGTTATCAGTATGGTCATGACTCTCAAAATTTTTAATTTAAAGTGACAAAGTTAAGAAATGTACGATTAAATATCTCTCTCCTCTTAAATAAATAGAGTAATATTTCTCTCCTTTATTTTTTTTAAATATAAGTGATATTAAAGAATTCCAAATATATCATTTGATTTATTTTTCATTACTTCGATTATATGACAATCGTCATACTTGTTTGGTTGGTATTCTTCGCAACACAAACAGAAAATTTGCGCTTTCCATCACATTGTTTATGCTTCTCAAGAAGCCTTTTTGTCAAAACAAGTTTATGTTATTTCCAATGGAATTGCATTGAAAATCTCTCGAATTCTAAGGGTATGTTTGGATTTGAAACAAATCACAACAAAACTGTGAGACAATGTCTCTAAGTGTATGTTTGGATTTTGAATCAAATCACACCAAAACAACAAGACAATGTAGAAGCTGAAAATGTCACTTTGCTTGGACCACATATCTTGTTATTTTGAACGTGAATCCAAACACGCACTAAAACAAATTGTCTATCATAAATCATATCTAATTATTGACAACTTAAACTCAAGTCTCTCCTATAAGATGACATTACCAAACTAATGTAAAACATAGTAAAATCTTTTGCTATAGATCATCCCAAGCAAATACTATAATGAAGAAAAATATATCAAAATACATTAATTAACATTATTGCACATTTTAGAATGATAAAAGACAAACATATAGCCTCCCAGGATTTTAATCATAGCAGTAAGTGTTGGTTAAAGACCACAATCATCAATAAATGATAACATTTATTAAAAAGCAAGTGGTAGTTATTGGATCTCAATAAGAAAAGAAAACCAAAAGGAATGAAACAATAACTTCCAACTGATCAAATAGTTAGAGAAACTAAAATAATCACTAACAGAAATAATCATTGGCCATACATTACTTACCTCTTATCAAATTCTGGATTACCAGAACCGTTTTTCTTAAGAACGAGAGGGTTAAGACCAAAAAATAAATAAATATCTGCAAGATCTAAGAAGTTCAATCTTGGAAATTTGATTAACTGGGCCATTAACATGTTTCATTTCATGATGCTAACAGTGTAACAAGAAATCACAACTGTGAAGTCCTTAAATTGATGCTACATTAATTAGATTATCAACTAAATCTCTGTGCCTTCTAAACATAAAAAACCAATATTGAAAAAACTTGACACAGAAGAAACCTTGGAGAAGTTACATTACATATAGTCTCACCAGAAAAATTCATTCCAGCATCAGAAGAAACTTCTTTACATCACTGCCTCATATGAAACCTCAAAATTCAACCTGTTAACTTGATCTAATTCTCTTCTGATTGACTTTTCCATCAGACTTGAGAGTTCCACTCGAGTCTCCTTCAGACGAAGCTTCCCGCGACTTGGTAAAAGAACTCGAAAGATCGGCATAAAGATCAACCACCCTTCTGATATTGCTATTCAGCTCTCGAATCAAACCGACATTCCTGCTCAGATTATCAGGCATCCTAGACTCATGATTTTGGTTTATCTCGTTGATTAAAAGCCGATTTTGATTCAAAATATCTTGTGCTTGCAACAAACTCTTCTGAAAAACTTGTAAAAGTCTGCTATCTACTTGACTAGTATCACCTAATTCTCCAAATATATCACCTTCCATTTCAATTACACTTTTTAGAATTCAATCAACAAATAATCCTGCAAAAAAATAATCATTACAAACAATAAAATATAACATGATCAATAAGAAAAAGAAACCAAGACACAAAAGTTTTATGACTGATGAAAATTTTCTCCAAAAAAAAAGGAAAAAAAAAACTAACTGAATAGGATGCTTGATCTATCTGATTATTGCAGAAAAGAAAAAGCAAAATCAAAAAGTTGAAACAAGATTTTTGGATCAACACACATACTTTTACCCTATTCCTTCCTCTATCTTCCAAGCAAAGGGGTAATAAGGGTTTGCATAAGATTCCAAAATCTAATCAAAAAGACATCAACAACTAGAAATAATTTTCTGATTTTTCTCTCACTGACTTAAAGCAATAAGACCCTTTTCAACAAGAAAGAACCTTTTTTTTTTTCCTTTTACTGTTACCAATGAAATCAAGATGAAAAAAACAGATACACACAAAAACACAAACACCAATAGTGGGAATCCAAAAAGCTAGAAAAAGTCTTCACTTCCAATAAAAATAAGACAAACCCATTTACAAGTGAGGTCAAAAAATGATACTTTTTTAATTTTATTGTCCCCCCCAAAAAAAAAACATAGGTTCAATTTTGCAATTGAAATTGAAATTAAAGACAATTGAATGATGAAATAGACAAACCCAGAAAACAGAATTGAATGATTGTTACCTTACCTTAAACAAAGTGAAGTATCCAAGAAGTGGGGTAGTTGATGTTCGAAGAAAAAAGAGAGATTTTTATTGGAATTGAGATGGAAAAAAAGAGATTTTTATGGAGAAAAGAATAAGGAAGAAGGCCCTGAAATCATGGAGAAAAAAACAAGAGAAAGAGATGAAAGTACATATATGATAGTTGTGAAAAGTGAAAACCTCGTTTATATCACACACGCAGGTTATATGTAGATGTGGGCACAACATAGAACAGAACAGAACAGACAGGTTCTTTCATTCTCTACTATTGCAAGTTGTCTATATTGAATTTGAAGACTAACATTAGCACCATTTATGTCATTTTACATGTCTTGCTGTGATTTGTTGTTGTTGTTTTAAATGTCTTTGTCTGTCTTTGTGTTGTGAGATTTCTAGGAGAAAATTAAATGATAAGATCTTGTCCGTTGGATTGCATCTTATGGGTTTCAATGATTTAAACCTTTTTGGACTTTTTTTATAATAAAAATATAGGGTGAAAGATGGTGTTTATTCTAAAGTAAGAAAGACTTATGGGTTTATTGAGTATAGTTTACGTTTGCTATCTTTCAATAACTTAGGAGTATTTCTTTTATCACTCTTTAATTTTTTCAAATACACAAAAAATATACGTTTGAATTGGTCAATCCAGACATGTAAAATACATCTTTTGATCGATTAATTCGAACAAAATTTAAAAACTTTTTAAAATACTTGAAGATGAAAAGAGAAATTTTCTAATATCAACTATAATTAAACCCGTAATTTACAAATCCGATTTTTGTCTTTTTACTACCAAATCAAATTATTGGATTCGGGTTTCTTTCTTTCATATGTACTTGTTTAATTTACAAACAAAATGTTATTGTTTCATATATACTAAAATTTTAATTATAGTAATTACTAAAATTTCATATATTTATTTTTATAATAAATATGGTGTGTATGGTTGAAGGAGTTTGGGAATTTTCTTTATATCTCTTGTTTAGAAAAAAGTATATCAAAATTTGGGGCAGTAGTTGGTCGCGACCTTCTACACATAAATATTATTTTTATGTTTTTGTATTAATTGATAAAATAAATAATTAATAATAATATAAAATTAATTAAAATTAGTAGAAAAATAAAAATAAATATAGAAATTGAATATAGTTGTCGATAACATTCGAACAATATTTTGAATTATGATCAGGTAACCGATATAATCCGTATATGTTATATATTTTGTTTCTGGTGTCTTTTTTTTTATAATGTAAGTAAATGTATCTTCATTTTTTTTCCTCCCAAAATAACCCTTTTTCTTCCAAAATAACCCTTTTTCTCTCAAAAGAAATAGAATTCACGGACCAAAGAAAAAAACATGAATATACTAAAATCTTTGAATATGCTACAATGTTTAAACAACCGGATATGTTAACTTATATTTCGATAAATAAAATTGACTACAATACGAGGGAGTTACTAATTTATTTGTCAAAGAATAGTAAATAATTAACAAGTAAATAGACTACAAATAGGAAGGAGTTGTTAAAATATTGTCCAAATGTTACCGACAACTCTATTCAATTTCTATAATTCTTTTTTTGTATTTTTTTTACTAATTTTAATTAATATACATTATTATTAATTAATAATTCATATTTTAATTATTTATTTATTATTTTTTGTTTATTTTATCAATTAATACAAAAAAAAAATGAAAAAAAATATGTGTGTAGAATATCGATCTTCAGTATAGGACTAACTACTACCTCCAATTTTTTTGTTTCACATGGTCGCCTGCGACCTAGTGAAAATCTAAAAAATATGACATTCTAATATATTATTTTAAAGTAGGGTAATTTGAAAGAAAAAAAATTGAAAAAGGGTTATTTTGGAAGAAAAAAATCCCAACAGATTTTATTTTTAAAAAAAAAGTGTTTTTTTTTAGCAAAAATCTTCTTAAAGTTGTCTTCCTCTATTTTAAGGGATTTGGAGATGATCGAAGAGGTCAATATAACTTTAAAATTATTTTAAATCTCTCTCCCTCCTCTTGAACCAAACACAAAATCATTAAAAATGTATTACCTTCCATATTTTGAATCAAATATGTTTCTATTTTTTCTCCACTCCCCTCTGTTGAACCAAATAGACTCTAAATTTGCATTAGAACTATGAAGTCATCTTAGAAAATAAAAGAATTAATAAGGGTATTTTTGGAACGATAATTTTAAATAGAGTTGAAGTTGATGATATTTGCTTATATTTAAGACTAAAAAATTAAGATAATTTGGTTTATATATAAGGCTAGCAAAAAACATGGATAAAAATAGGTCAAACTGATCGATTATGACATAGTTTATAATAGGCTTATGCCAGATCAGACTCTTTTATATAAGTTAGGACAAAATATTTTTAAAAGTTTATTTAGCTAAAAATTTCAGAGTACTAAGTTAGCTAAGTTTTATTATTATTATTATTATTACTATTATTATTATTATTATTATTATTATTTTATTTCGTTTAAATACACTTTTAGTCTTCTTATTTTGCACAAAATTAACTTTTAGTTCCTTTATTTCTAAAATTGGAATTTTGGTCCCCTATTTTTATTACAACTTATGTGATAGTAATGTTACACAACTGAATGGATGAATAGAATCATATACAATGTTCCTCTCTTTTCCTCCATAATCTTCATTTATGTTGTAACTGTTGAGGAAAAATCACAAATCAAGTGTTTTGAAGATAAACAAACTAGGTGCAAACACGAGAAGGAGGGTTGAATTGTGTTTGATAAAGTAGATAACTTTTTGCTAATTTGATGAAGGTTGGTTGGTTTTTATGAATTACTTAGATAAGAAGCAATCTGATTCAGAAGCAGTAAACAATGAAAGCATAAATAATTTGACACATATATTTATCCCCGTTCACCATTTACTTGGCTACATTCAGTCCCTTCATTCAGAAGGCTTTAATCCACTAATTCAAATACCTTGAATTACAAAGCACCTGACCCTCCAAGTCAGTCTTCCCAAACAACCTGACAACCCCAGACTTTTGAGGAACTAATCACCTTGACCCTACAAGCCAAGTCTTCTCCTAACAACCTGACAACCCCATATTGAAGAAGGAACTAAACCACTATCGGGTTAGATACAAAAGATTGGAACTTGAGTAGTTGCTTCTAACAAAGTTGATAATAATAATAACTCTCACACTCTAAGAAAAGAACACTCATAAAATATTTCTAACCTGAACAAGTGTTTCTCTCTTTGAACTCTAAGATGAATTGAGAACTTTGAGCTTGAGTTCTTCTACTCTTTTCTGCTTTTCGATGTTTTTCTCCTTCAGCCTTGAGTATCTATTTATAGTGAAATTTTGGGCTTCAATTTAGTCCTTGTTTAATTCTGAATTGTATCTTGTTCAGATTGAGTTTGTAAATTCTTCAGATTGATTCTGTTCCTATTTTGTGTAGATTGAATTTGTAAATTCTTCAAATCTTCATCAACTGTTGATCAAATCTTCTTCAAATCTCAACTTAGTCAAAGATTATAAATATGAATAAAATTTTATTTTAGATTTTGTTCAATTATAAATTTGAAACAAATATTGTTTTAGATTTTCTTCAAAAACATGAATCTTCTTTCATACTCTTTGAAGTAAAATATATTGTTGTTATAAAATACTTTTGTTAACATCAAAACTCTAAATGTAAAACCAACTTGGTTCCAACACAAACAAGTTAATTAATCTCTAATCATGATTCTGATTGTGTTGCTATTTAACTTGTGTTTTTGAGTGAATTATTCAAAGATAGGTGAGCAAGTACATTCATACAACAATCAATTATCACACCATGATATAAATCAAAGTAAATTGTGCCTTTATTGATCTGGAAATTGATAACAATATCACTTTGGTAATCAAGAACATTCTGGTTTATAACAACATCATTCTAGTTTATAACAAAATCATTTTGGTTAATTCGTATTAAGGACAGGAGTAAAATGAATCAATCTCTACAGTCCAGACCTTAAGATAAACGAATATCAAGACTACTCATAACAATACTCAAGCCCAAAAGCCTAACTAAAAGCCCAAATAAGCAAAACTGAATCAAGATCAATCTCCAGATTGATGAACTATGAACAAGTACTGCTAGGACAACAGTGATGAAAATGACACTGCTACTACACCTTTTGCAGAAAGCCCAACATGCGTGTAAGGCAAAGAACTGACACTAGACAGTTGTTAAATCCTTCAGCCACGTTTTTCATCCAACACAAAACCAATAACATTTTGGTTACAAAGGAGAACATTCTGGATTAAATAGCTCACATGTCTATTAAAATCACTCTAATCAGATGTATGTCTTCAGGTTCAGTAACGGCTATAATGAGCCCTCTCGAACCTTCTCAATGCCTATAAAAGGAACATGAAGACAACAACAAGAGTTTTTAGTGCAATCAATTCATTACTAAAACAATTATACTCAAGCAAACAAAACTCTTCAATCAAACAAAAGTTTCAGTTCTCTTATACTATATTCAAGGATCTCTTTATTGAGGTTTTTGTTGATAATCAATCTCAAACAAGTATTGAGTAGATTCTGATCCTACAACCTTCTATCATAATTCCATTTAAAACTCAAGTTTATTTCTTAAGATAGTTTGAGTGTATTGTAAAAATCCTTTTTGTGTTTAAAATGTGATTTGTAAAAATCTTTTCTAGACTAAAAGGTAACTATAAAAATCCTTTCAAGGTTGAGAGGTGAATACTGCAATTGATCAAGAGTGAACAAGGAAGATTGTGTCAAAGCAAAAACATTATTGTGTGAAGCACATTAGTAGAAAAACTCACAAATTGTGAGGACTTGACATAACCCTCATTGGATGAATAAGGATACATTATTGAGTTAATATTTTTAAAAATGGATCATAATTCAAATCTCTCTTCCTTGTGATTGATATTGTTACTTCAATAACTAACAAATGCGTTCATGAAGCTTTGTCGAATAAAAAATAATGAAATAAATATTGATTACATTAGTTCAATTTTATTCAATTCAGTTGTGTCACATCACTAGAGGGAACCAACAAAATCCCATAAGTTGTAAAACAAGGGATCGAAAATTAGATTTTAGTATTAGGGAGATTAAAAGTTTATTTTGAGCATGAGAACCAAAAGTTCATTTAAGCCATAATATTAAGTTTCATTATTTGTATTAAATCATAAATTTGTTAATATTTTATGTAATTTACACATGTTAACCTACATCAATGTTTGACATATTTAAATATATATTATAAAATAGAATTAAAATATGATATCATATGATATTCGATTATCTAAAAGGTCGTGTTAGATATGAAAATAAAACTCAAGTTCATTAACATCAGTAGTGGATCTATCATATGCTCATAGGGGCTCTTGCACCCAAAACATTATATTTCCATAACAAAAAATAGATGTTGTGTCCACCACATTCTCTTTAACTTTCTTTCATATTTACTCCTATTATATTTCTCTCTTACATCTTTACATGTTCCACCTTTCTTCCTTTTACGTTAGATCATCAAATATTTTTTATGTGAAAATATTAGGCAAAATGTTTCATGCGATCCATTAACTTAATTTTATGTAACAATTCAGTCTTTTATTTATTTTCCTGATTTGGTTATTTATTTAATTTTAAGTAACGATTTGATCATTTGTATCTTAAAATGTCAACAATATTATGTTCTTTTTTTTTATAGAACTTCAAAAAATCCATCATCATCTTCAAACAAAACCCAAAAATTTATTATCAATTTCAAGAAAATTCATATATTTATCAAATTTATAACTTAAATCTTTAAATAAACTCATATCTTCATCTCCAACTACATTTTGTTAAATAAAGAACTCACTTTAAGATTTGATCTCCAAATCACCAAGACAATATTTTCTTTTTCTTTCTATCCTTCTCCAAATCAAATCTCTAACCTAAATCTTAATATGTGAGTTCTTTATTTGATGGGTTTGATGTTGGTGTTGTTGTTGGAGATGAAAATATAAGTTTATTTGAAGAATTGAGTTGTGAATTTGATGAAAATATGGATTTTTTTGAAGTTGATTACTAATTTTCTAAGTTTTGTTTGAAAATGATGATGAATTTTCTGGATTTATGTAAAAAAAAGATAATATTCTTGACATTTTAAGATATAAATGATCAAATCGTTATTTAAAATTAAACCAAAAATCAAATCAAAAAAATAAATATATAAATAATTGAATTGTTATTTGAAATCAAGTTAAAGAAATACAGAGGTATTTTGCCTATGGATTATTTTCATCCACTTCACTATAAAAACTAATAATATTATAGATTATTATTTTTTTTATTTTCAGATCAATTAAATCTTTATGTTTTTCTTAATTAATAATGATTTGGACCTTTATTCTATATTTTTCATTTGTAAAAAATATTGTAAATGTTTTCTTGCCCTAATAAATAATATTTATAGATCCGTCACTATTAATATGTTAACTTATTTATGTATTTACCAAATCCTACATGGTTAGTGGTGTAAATTTTATAACAAAATAATTAAATAGACTCTCAAGCTTTTGTTAGATTTTGAAAAAGACCAAACCAGATGCAACGACCATTAAATACTCTAAAGCACAACTTTTATTCTAATGATAAACTTTTAAGCAACCCTTAAAGGAACTTACACTTTAATAATTTTTTATCGATAGACAATTTTATTTTAAATTAGAATGGTAATTGATAAAATTTAAATTATATTTTAAGGCTACGAAATTGTATTTTTTCTTTTACAGAAAAAGTCGTATCTTATTTAAAGTCTGTTTAGTGATCTTTTTAAAAAGGACCGTTCAGTGGTTCAAAGTTTATGGTGTCCAAAATTAATTTTAAAAATAGTTTTTTGAGTAAAATGAGATTAATTTAGTTTTTCACTTAATTTGACTGCTCCAGTCACTGCTTACCACTACTTTGGCTACCATTCATGTTTTGTAGTTTTTGCATTTACCACGTAATGCCGTTGACCGAATCAGATTCTATAATCACGTTTCCTTCTCTCAGCCATTCTTTTTCTAAAGACAGTTCTACCGCAAACACAATCGCTAAGAATACTGCTATGTTTGAGTCTTTTACATATGAGCTGCAAATTTTGTCAGCATGATCCCCATAGTTAAATTATTTTTATGTAAATTCAATGTTGTTTTCATAAATTATTATGTGAAATTAATTAATGAAATAAGTTGAAAACAATGTGTAATGTATTAAGCTATTTAAAATCTCTCTTAACAAGTACACAACTACTTCCATATGATAAGCCCAAATACATCACTATAATTCATTGAATTTAATCATATATATACTTAAAAGATGGAGATCTTAATATTTAAAGGTTAGTTAATTAAGACAATAAAAAGAATTATATATATGGTACAAGATCATTATATAAATTGTTGTTTATAGTTTACCAACCAAAACTACTGGATAACCTATTACATTCATATGGAAATGGTACAATTATTATAGTATTTGATTTCATACCTACCTCCAAATATTACATTTAAGTTCTAAATATGAAGCTTGAACCCACCAATCAAATTTCTTGGTTTGTGACCTTTGTCTGCAAGAGGGTGCACGCTCTCATCCACGTGCAATGTTACAATAATATAATATATTTAACAAAAGAAATACTAATAAGGTAAAGCCGCCTGATATAAGTGATAAGGTCGTTCGATATACATATGCTGACATGCTCATGTCTTGTACTACCACCTTATGTGTATTTTGATGAATTTCAAAAACTAAAACAATAATAATTATAATAAGCATGACGATGACATTTTTCATTGAATGTGTTTTTTTGTGGAACTAGTGGTAATCTTGCTGACTTGTCATATCGTTACCTGAGAATAAGACGGCATACAAGTAACCTTTGCTCAGACAAAATATTCCAACAAATGAAATAAATTAATTAATAAATAAAATAATAAAAATTTCCATACAAACACGTTGTAAGTATTGTAAATATTCTATTTCCTTTCTTCTCCTTTGGAAGTGAAACACTTCCTATTATGTCATAATAAAATTTTGAAAGAAACAATTTGCTACAACATTGTTGTCACGTATGTACAAAGTCAGTTGACAGCAAACTGCCTCCTTAGATTCCTAAAATCATGCACTTTGTTTCCTTTCATTTTGATACAAAACTGAGTATATTTTTATCCCCACCCACCTTGTCCTCATTATCTATCACTTCCATATAAATATGGACTGTGGCAAATGTCTGCAGTCTTTCCCCCAACACATCCCAGCAGCCATGTCCACAAAAATGGTTAGAACCAACAAGCATAAATGTTGGTTTATCCACATTGCATGCTCCTTCACCTTTTCCATGTTTGTTTGTGGTTCATGCAGCTTCCCCGAAAGCCCACCGAGCTGAGAGCTTTTAGCAGCAGGAGATAGATCACTGAATGACAATCAAATAGCTCATGAAGGCCCCCACTCTCACAGGTCTTGATGCACAAGAAGAATCTGCAGATAAGCAATGGCTATACATCTCTCTTTGCCATGGTTCCAGTTGAACCCTGCCTCTTTATGCCATGCTGCCAGGCATCTCTGGATTTATCACCCAGATGATCAAAATCATCTAGGGAGTTCTCTGTTAAATACCTTGATGGACGATGGTTCCCATTTCTGAAGCTTACTGAAGTGCCATTCATCCTCTCATCATCTTCAGAGGGTGCTCCCACCCTGGATTCCATATGCATCTCCATTGATCTATTATATCTTGGTCCACCTGGTCTCATGCCCCTCATATTCAAGGGTGCCTTACCAGGCAATGGTGTGTAAACAGGTCCCTTGGTCACCAAAAATTCCTTGGGAAGAGAATCCATGTCCATGTAGCAATTTCGTGATCTTGCATCTGCAATCAATGCTGCCCAATCTTCGGATTGTATCAGAGCATTTGCGTTTCCCATCACCTGTCAATGATAACAAACTATTAATACCAAACAAAAAGTGTGCCTTAGTAAGTTTAGTAAAAAAATAGACCTAAGAGGCATTAGAGAGAGATCCAGTTCAATACCCAAAGAGCCCTTCTTGCACGCGTAAGGGCAACATTCATTCGACGTATGTCAGCAACAAAACCAACCCCGTGGCTTGATGCACGGACACAAGACATTATGATCACATCACGCTCTTGACCTTGGAAAGCATCTACTGTGTTGATATATAGATCCTTCCCTTCTTCTGAACTTAAGACTTCCTCGAACTCACGTTGGAGGCATTTCAACTGCAGCTTGTAAGGAGTAATTATGCCAACGGTAATCTTTCCCAGACCTAATGATTTCACTGTTTTCTGAATATGCTCATACAATCGGAGACAAAATTGTGCTTCGTGTATGTTTTGGTAAGAGACCGATCCACCTCTGTGAGATTCCCGTCCATGTCTGATATCATAGAATATATAAGGTCTAAGTAAAGGGTCTTTGTAGTATGCTTCATCAGGCAATTTAACCACACTTTCACTGTCAGTAAGGCGCCCCTGATAAAAATACCTAGAAGGGAAATCCCGTATTTGGGGATGCATTCTATACTGCACAGACAACAACATTGTCGGGCATCCTGCTTGTTGGAACCTTTCAAAAAGACTCCTGCTGTACATCAACGTTCCTGCAGCCTTGCTTATAACTGTAGCAGGGAGCTGCTGAGGATCTCCAACAAGAACACATCGTGCTGCTCCAAGAGAAAGTGGAGGAAGAACTCCCACCTCACTCGCTTGGGCTGCCTCATCAATGACCACCATATCAAATCCATGGGAAAGACGAGAAAACAACTTGCGGCCACTGCTAGAAACTGTAGTGAAAACTATTTCAGCTTCATTGGCAAAACTGGCCTCCAAATTAGCACGGGCCTCTTCCAAATTGAAACCACTACCAGGTCGAAACCTGCCTTCCAAAAGAGCAAGGCGAGACATCTCAACCAAAACCTTATCCCTACCTTCAACTACAGATGCAAGGTTCTGTAGCAAAACATCTCGATTCTGATCTCGGGCCATGAGAAGGTCAGGGTCAACACCAACAGATCCTTGGGAACGTACAGCAGCAGCAGTAGCATTTAGTTCTCTATGAAGACAATGCAACTGTTGAGTATACTGTGCTTCTCGATTCCTTAATTGTTGCATCCATCCTGCAACTTCCTCCCGAGTCTTGACCAGAAGCTGTTCAGTTCTCCGCTCAACAGAAACTGCCTGGGCAGCACGCGTCTGAGAATCAACCCCAACCCGAGCTACATCAGGTCGATATACTTTCATCTCTCCATCAATAAATCCACGATCAAGAACGCGGGAAAGAAGCTCATCAGTGGCAGCATTAGAAGGAGCACAAACTAACATTCTAGGCTTTGGGACCAGTTTAGGCAAAGTTCTTAAGAGATTTTGGTCCATGTTTTGAAGAACTTCATCAATAGATCCTGTGGGGGCATGATCTGAATTGAGCTCATTAGCTTGCTTGTAGCTTTCAGGAGCTACATGCTTAAGCAAAGAGGTATAGTAGTGTTGATACTGCACAAGATGAATGACATTCAACATTCCCCATACTGTATGTGTTTTTCCTGTTCCTGGAGGTCCTTGAACAAGAGTAAAAGGCCAAGGATCTTGCTTCTTTGTTGCCACACTACTTGTACCGGCAGCTGTATGCATAGCTGCCCACTGGATAGCTGCTAACTGGGGTTCGTTGAAGGTCCTGCGCAGATACTCCACAAAGTTTGGCGTGAAGCATTCAGGCATTGCCGGGGTATGCAGCTCATATTTTGGGAAGTGTTCAGGACTAGGCTGAAGAATTGCATTTTGCATCTGTAAAGTGAGAAATTTGTCAGAATTGCAAAACCATGACACACTGCTAGATATCAGAGTATTTCCATCATATACCTGAACATTTAAGCGTCGAAATGCATGTAGAGCAATATATTCCCTCTGTGTGGTGGCAAGAGAACCAAGCACTGTGAGATACCAGATGCTTCCAATTTGTAGCTTCCTTACGATATGATCATCATCAGCTCTGGAGAAAAGAACAAACTAATCTGAGTATAACTATGGAACCAGGAAAGTACATATTAACACAGCAATTGAAAGGAATCTTTAATGGGAAAATAAAGATGTACTTGCCTGCTAGGATCATAAGAATCCCCTACATAGTAATGGAGTATTGCACCAGGAGGATCGCGAGTATCAATAGGTATGTGTCGCCTAACTGTACCCACCACACGTCCGGTGATTTCTGATTCCCCACTATCGTGAGGTAAAGATGGATTGTTTGGTTTGGATCTGACTGCTTGATACAAAGAAATTATCAATATAGTTAAACTAACGGAAAAAAATTACCAAATGGATATGTACTAGATTATTGACAACAAACCTGATCCAGGCCTAGGGGACGAAAGAATTGCAACATCACCCTCCTTAAATGACCATTTGAACTCATGTGCTGGAAGTACTTTCACATCATACCAACCTAAGAGAAGTGCAAATCAAACCCACAAATTAACAACAAAAAGAGGGATAACTGACCGATGTATCACCAAACTGTGGGATCATGCTTGCTGAACCTTGCAGGGAAAAAGCAAGAAACACGGTCCTAAAAGTATGGCTGAGTACCCAAAAATACATACAAAATAGAAAATTAAACTCCGTGATGTTGGGAGAATATAGTTTCCAGCAATAGCATACAGTTAGAGAATTTAATTCGTTTATTTATTTGGAAGGGAGAATTTAAATTAATGTTAAGAACTAGTATTCCACTACATAGTTAAACTGTTAAACAACAGTAATAAAATTAATCAAACAGAAAACAAGTAAAAGGTGCAAGAGTACCTCTTTCTCTCGACTCATTTGCCTTCACTCGCACCATAATATGAGTATCCCTTGATACTGTTTCTGTTGATTCTTCCCAGGTGCTATAAAGTTGAGCACGGCATTCCTCAAAAAGCAAAGGCTCAAATACTCGAACATACTCTTCCACTGATTCAAACTGTCCAGGAACGCACTGTAAATCGGTCTCCCCTGAACCACAGGATCTCCAATCAGTTACCAATAAGAATAAGAATACATAAATAACAATCAAACTTTCAAAGAATTAAAGGATGCAGCCCAACTGACTCAGCCATTTAGAGTGACAAATAACCAAATAAGTAACCATCAACTAATATAAACTAATATAAAAGCTACAAAAGCATTTTAGCTCACACAAGTCGGTATATAACATAAAGCTTTAACCAACAAATATCAGGGGAAGCTATCTGAAACAGTGATTAATACATATTAACATTCTACAAATGGATTATTTTCACCATGCAATCACATAAACAGCTTCACTCTCTTCTCCCCTGCATATAATCATATATTCTATATTCTCCCATCATTCCTGCCCATCTTACTTTCTTCAAGCTCTCAGACAACATTTTTGCATTTGTTTGCTGCAAATGTTTTAGCTAACTTATCACTTCACATATCTGAGAAATATCTTCCAGAGATGTTATCACTGATAGATAGAAAGCACAGATAGAATGTCAAACTATTTATCTAAACAACAAACAAATATCATGATGTCCTATCATAGACTGTGTTAATAGATAAATAGCTTCAATTCGGACAATTCTTTAATAGTTTGACCTTTAGTTTTCGTTGGTCTGCCTATCTAGCTACGTTTTGGACTATACTCCATCTGGTCTACCCTCCTTACCAATGCTGCTACAAGTTTAATCCACCACACACAAAAAGGAGGGTTGTGTTAGGTAGTCAACAGCCAAACTACCAAGATAGCAAGAGATTTGAATATCCGTGAAATGGTCTTCCATTGAATAATCATGTATTTAAATTGACGAGTAACACTTTCTGATGAAGAATATACAGCAAGTGTCTAAAGTGACTGTGAAGTATGTATTTTGCATAACTTTGAACTTGGTCTTTAAAACTAATATTACTGTGAAATCATCTATAACATCTTTTTAAGAATCTCAAAACTATGGCATACAAAATTGAGATGACATAAATAGGTAGCATTCAAAACATGCATTCATAAAAGCAAAATCTTAGAAAACAAATAATCCAACGTTATTGAATAAATTCAGCAATTAGCATAGAGAACATGGAAAAATAGGACATATAACATTTATATACTGAATTGAAGTGAAGCACCAAATTGCCCTTCCACCTGTTATCTTTTGTTCTTTCTCGAGAAACAAGAAAACTTGAGAACCATAACACAAAGAGCCATATGATGGTGACTGGATTACATAAAGAATTCATGTAAACCAGTGAAAGCTATCAAATCAATATCAAATTTCATTCCAAAAACAACTGTGTCATCACCTTTGCATGTCTCTCCAGTGTTATGACTCTCACAGTGTGATAACTGGAGGAAGGGAGCAACAAGATGAGAAATCAGAAACAACTCAAGTGCAAAGAACAAAAATTTCAAATAACGATTATCAATGACAGTATACATTTGTACTAATGGTAATAATACGAAAACTTAATACCTGGGTGATGCCAAAACTTTTCACTGGTCACCTCTCGTATGAGGCGTTCAACAGATGAGTCCTGGGACTGGAAACTAACAGGAGTTTGCTTCTTGATAGAATGAGGTTTCTTTTTTAGCAGCTTGACATCATTGGAGCTTTGACCGCTCTGTCCTAACTTCCTATTAGAACCAAATGCATTCTTCTGCTGCCTCAAATCTGTCTGTTGTTTCCATGATCCTTGTCTTGGTATGGGTGGTAAATTGGCCTCAATAGGAGGTTCTGTCTCGCTGTTTATCCTCCTAGACCTACCAAATGGTCCGGAATTATCACCATTACAATCAGGTTTAGCTTCATGTGTTTCAATTTGACTTACGCCTTCACTAAAAGAAGAGTCAGCTTGATTCGGATCCTTGGCTATTCCAACACGTTCAACTTGTGCAGGAACAGTACGAACTTCCTTCACAGTACGACTTATAACTGATGATGCGAAGGTCTGTCTTCTAGGGGTTGAGGTTTTAATAGGACCTGCTTGCTTGACATCTTCCAAGTTAAGAAACATGGTTTGTCTACTACGTTTCTTTCCCAACATTTCCTCTTTGCGTTGGTCAATCTTCCTCTTTCCAGGAATAGTTGCAGGCCTAAGTGCATGACTTGCTTCAATACCTTTCACTTCTTTTTGCTTGGGAGCTAAATTGGGTTCCTCCTGTGCATCAACAGAAGCTTCACTTTTTATATTGCTTTCTGAATTTGGGATACCATTGTTTTTTTGTTCACTACAATCTGATTCTAGACCTATAGAAGCACGGCTATTCTTTTCATCGTTTATACTATTAGAATTAGAACTCTTGACATTGTTAGACTTACTGTCAGAAGCCACTGCAACACATCCATCCACCATTTGAGATGTTGCTTTGTCTTCTAGAGCTTGACTTTGTTGTGGCAGATTATTACCTCCATTTTGAACAGCAAAACCCTCGTCATCAGACCATTCCCCTTCTTCCCTTTCTGTAGATTGAGCATTTGCTGAGCCAGATATTCGCGATTCCATAACTTTGACATTCTCATCTTTACTGGACTTAAAGGAAGCCTTTGCACCCTGATCTCCTGCTTTCTTCAGCTCACCATCCACGCCGGGGACACATGCAGATTTACGGCGAATAAAAGGTTGAAATCCCGAGACAGTTGAGGCATGTGAAAATGCATGATTATTCATTATTCCTTGAGCAGCAGTAGAAGCTACAAATAAGTCAGGAGCATGGGAATTTGTTGATGGTTGGGTCTTTTGAGGCTGGAAGAAGAAAACACCATCTCTCTCATCATTATCCTCTGTGGGTGGCTCATTGAGATCAAATAACGGTCTTCCTCGGGAACCCATCTTATATGCATAAGGATGCAGACTAAATTCTGAATAAAACGTTGAACAGGTGTGTAGCTTGTATTGTTTTTAAGAGACAGTATACATGACATGCCCACAATGAGGAAAGGCAGTGGATCTGCAAGTCAAGCACAATAAAAAAAGGTTCTTATAAATTGTTTAAGCATAGGGCACATACAAATTATATTGCCTCAATGTATAAGACAAATAAACAGTTAAATATGAATTTACGGTTCAAATCAAAAGCACACATTATTCTTTTATGAAACAGATGACAACTATTTGTATCTTACCCTAAAGGCGCGAACCCAAACAAACAATTACAAGAACAAAAAGAATAAAATCCACGCATACCAATCATCACTGGTAACGATGAGTCGATGGCATGTTTTATGTTTAGACATACATGCAGTTCTTCACATCATGAACAATTAGTGATCCAGATTAAACATATGAAAGCATAAAAACACAATATACAATAGAATAAATACCAAGGAAACCCTTGATAGCAAAACAAAACCTAACAGCTTGATAACACTACAAATACTAAGAACGCCTAAAGCTAAACTTCAAGCAACCATTCAATGCTGATTAACACCAATCCCATCCTTCTCTCACCAACACCACCAAATAAAACAAACCCCCATCAACAAATCAGAGAACAAATAACAGAAACCAATTCCACCAAGCCCACACATTCACATACACATCACAACCACAAAACAGTTCTCAACTTTCATCATTCAAGATCAAAAATATCATTAAATTTCCCACAAACCCCAAAACAAAACACTAAACTAAACAACAAACATTAAAACTACACCTCAGTGAACACAACAAACAAATATCTAGGGTTCCAACTTCCAACAATCAAACAGCTCACACTACCCTTTTCATCAAGATTCAAAATTCACGTAACCAACACATATTCTTCTAGATCTTATCCTCACAAACACCATACAAAATAGAGATCAAATCACTTGTTCATTCAACCTAATCAAAAAATTAATTAACAAATCTAATTAGTCAAGCCTATTCCCTCATTCAGTATCGTTCAATTCATCACCATTATCCAAGCTTAATCGATTCTATTATCCAAAGTTCTCAGATTTCCATCACTTAAAATTACCAACCCCCAAAAATTGAGGGATAAAAAATAATCGAAAATTATAATTAAAATTAGTCTTGGAGAGAGAATTTACCTCTTCTCACTTCGCACAGAAAGGGAACAATTAACAATAGAGAAAAAGAAGAGGGTTCGCTCTAAAGGTACAAGTTGAAGAGAGATTATTGAGAGAGAAAGAAGAGAGAGAAAGAAGAGAGAGAAAGAGAATGCGATTTTGATGAGGGAAAGAGAGGGTGTGGTGATAGGTTTATATAGGAAAATATCGATCTCATCTTGCCGGTCGGAGATTTAACCGGCCACCGTTAAGTGATTTCCGTCCAAGGGTAATATAGGTATTTTAAATCATTATTTAATGCTAGGGTATAGTCGTAAAGTTTCGGTGTCTGTAGGGTTAGTTTCGGAAGTTAAATTGTTTTTTTAAGGAAGTAAGTATAATATTTATTGTAGGAAACGGAGCGAGTTTCAAAAGTGATGCCTCAAAGCGGGGCAGTTGGATAGCACGCATTTTGTGGCGCGTGAAATGTTGTTTAGTCCGTTGATTTTGGATCAAATATTTTTGACTAAATTGATTGGATCAGTTAAGTACTCATTGTTTTTTTGAATCAGTTAAGTGCTCGTTGCGGTAATTTCAACAACAAAAAATACGTAATAACAAGGTTTGATTGCTCAAAACAACAAACCTTGTGTTTGGCAAATATGAAATACTTTTTTTTCTGAACTAAAATACTAAATACTAGTATAAGATTACTATTTTATGAGATACAAATTAATTTTTTTATCAAATATTAAGATAAGATTTTAAGATAGGGTTGATATTATGTAGAATAAATTTATATTTTGTTTCTCCTTGATATTTGATTTTTTTTAAGATTTTTATTTTTGTGTCAAATTTTTTGTTTGTTTGAGAAAAATAAGATATAATTAATTATTTTATTAAATTAGTCTATATTTGATTAAATGTGATTAATACATTTTTTTTATTAAAGCATAAATAAAAACACAAAGGATTTAACCAATTGATTTGATTCAAATGGTTAAAGACGAATTTAAATGAATAGAACTTCATTCCACTGCGAATCAGATAGTTAAATAAAATTATATTTATTATTAGTGCAAAGTTTCTATATAAAAAATAAGAGATAATTAAGTATTTTTTTTCTTTGTATCCACACAAAATCAAAAGATATATTAAATAATTTTTTTATTAAATAAGTTAAAAGCAAATTGGTCTGTATTTGGCTGAATTTGATTAATACACTTATTTTTTTATTAAAGTGTGAGTGAAAACATAAAGGATTTAACTAAATAATTAGATTTAAGTCTTTAACACGAATTCGAATTATTAGTGTTCTATTCTAGAAGTTTAATTTATATTTATTGTTGGTGCATATTTCTATAAATGTATTTAATCATATTTGAAATATTGATATTT
>JBBPBQ010000002.1:51828435-51847944 GCA_037974755.1 Cicer yamashitae | reverse complement strand
AAAAACTAATTTAACACTTAAAATTCAATAATTTATCTAAATATTTTAAAATTTTAAATTATTGTTGGACAACATAAATAAATTTGAAATATTGTATTTAAATATTTTAATTTATAAATAAAATACTTTTTTTTAATCTACAAAAAAAATTAATATTAAACAATATTAAAAATGTAATAAATTTAAATATTAAAATATTTAAATTGAAATAAAATTTTAATGATTGTATAAATATTTTATAATTTTAAATTATAAGAAAAACAAATAAAATAAATAAATTTTAAATATTTTAATATATATAAAATCAATAACAATAATTAAGTGTGATGTCATTGTAAATGTGTAATATAATTAAAAAATAGTTAAGATGAAAAAAATTTAAGAATTAGTTGATAGAGATTAAAAAAATCAATTCTAGAAATAAAAGAATTAAAAATTTCTTTTTAACAAAATATAAAAAATAAAACTGTTTATTTATAACTAAACTATCTCAGCAATCCAATTGTGTTTATTTTATTTTTCTATAGGGAGCTGCTTCGGGTAGGGAGCAAACTTTATTTTCCCATGCAATAAAAAAATGTTTTAATTTATATTTTTAATTGATGAGATCGAAATTAAATTTGGCCGTTAAGAAGCGTGGCAGTGGCGCATCCCAATCCGATTCCGAACAAGAAGTGCGCAAATCAGATCAGATCTTACGATGGTTGGATTTAGATTGAGAGCCTTATCTGTCGCCGCAATCACTTTTCTTATTCTATTCCAAGATAGACTCTCAACGCCCGTTTGCAACAATCCCGTTTTTCAATTCGTTCAGGAACCCGATGACTTGAAAGTTATATTTGTC
Source organism: Cicer yamashitae (assembly GCA_037974755.1). Taxonomy (NCBI): domain Eukaryota; kingdom Viridiplantae; phylum Streptophyta; class Magnoliopsida; order Fabales; family Fabaceae; genus Cicer; species Cicer yamashitae. Next base: position 51,847,100 of record JBBPBQ010000002.1, on the reverse strand, counting down.
GCTGACCTTCTTCTCTTAGGTTCTGAATCTAGTTACTTTAACCGCTTCTTCAGAGATCATTACATGTCCAAATTCTTTCGGGTACCTTCCCTTATTAGTTATTTTCTATCTCTCTTATAGGATGTATTATTTATATTACTAAGGGCTTGTTTGAACCTCTTATCATCACATATTCACTTGTTTTTAAGTGCTTATAAAAATAATTTCTGCCACAAGTTTTTGATATAGAGTCTCTTTGGATTGATTTGTCTAAGCTTATCTATTGTCATAACTACTTGTAAGATTGTTAGAGATAGCTTACAGAAACGGCTTATCACAGACGTCCATAAATGTTTTGATTATTTTCATAAGCTTTGCAAATAGTTTATAAAGGGTCGGTTGTTACCGAATATAAAAAAAGTGATTTTGGTACTCAGTAGTTTAGAGTTTTGAAAGAAAAGTTGAAACTGATTTGTGTTTGTTTGACGTGGTAAAATGATTGGTTTCTAGATTTTTCTTTTTCAGATCATCATTTTTTCATAAAACTGTAACAAACAAATGAAAACTCTCAAAAGTGATATTTTTTTAAAAAGTGATATTTTTACGAAATAACTTGTAACAAATAGGCTCAAAAACAGTTTATAACTCATATGAATACAATTTACCTTATATGTAAATCACTTATATGATAAGAGTTTATGTCATAAACTCTTAATTAAGCTGTTTGTCCAAACAAATACATAACAACTTATATAAGGATATATTGCTTATATACAAGCTCTCATATGATAAGTGCTTATTAAATAAGTACTTAATTTAATCTAATTACTAAATACCCCTAACAAGCTTATAACAAGGTCTTTTGCATTATATAAAAAAGCTTTTCTGAATGAATGAGTACTTAATTAATCTCTAGAATACTTTGCTAATATAAACTGTTTACTAAGATGGGTCTTACTCTTTAGAATACTTGACTGGATAAGGGGTTTAATGAAACTGTTTTCTTAAAAATTGTGTTAAAGTGAGAGACAATAATGGCTCAGTAAATATCTAATGGTAGAGAGCAAGGGTTTTTTCTTGCTGTTTATTACCACATATGTGTATTATTATTGGAACTTTGGCCGTAATTGTAACATTAGACTATAGAAAAATGATCTGTCACTCAGTTGCATCTTATACTCAGTGCATGTTTAGTAACAGTTTATTTCAGAGAAATAATGTATTTTTTTTTAAACTATGTCCGGAAGTTATAAAAAAGAATCTTAAAATAAGTTAATCTAAACACACAGTGTCATACTCAATTCACGTGGCTTGTGTTGGATATCTCATGATTACAGAATTATTTCCAGGTTTTGTAAATTTTTTGTACTGCGAATCATCATGCCAAGGATTAGAAATTCTGGTTTACTTCATTGTTGAATTTGAACCAACCACATATGCGTTCCATATCTCTCGACCCTTTTAATTTAATAATGCACCAACTGGCCAGAAATCTTTTGAAACTTTGAAGCCTGATTTGCTTATTGTCTTGGGAGATGTTTCTGCAAAAGGTTCAAAGTTAACAAAAAGCAGATGGTTATCGGTACTCCATCAGTTTTACAAAATGTTGGGGCCTTTCGTTGATCTTCCATTCCATGCAATTCTTGGTGATAGGGATATTGGAGAATGCAGTGATCTTGATGTGAATAAACTCAATTGGATCGCTCGTAAGTTACCAGGATTGGATCCTTCTGGCTGTGGTGCTTTTGAGATTGGTAATGTCAGTTTCGTTTCTCTGAATGCTGTGGCCTTACTTTGTGACAACAGTAGTTTACGTTTTGATGTTGAAAAAGTAATAGAGAGGGAAAGTTTAGAGCTTCGCGGAGAAACAAAGCTGGCAACAAAAACAATGAATAATGCCACCTACTCTAGAGACTCAAACTTTAACTTCTTCTGGAGGGAGAGTGCTGTGTTATCTGGATCTGGTCCTGTTCTTCTGCTGCACTTACCTTTGGACCAAACGAGAAACGAGCACTATGGTGGCAATGATGCTTTTGAAAGATCTTCTAGCTCTTTCGTAGAATGGTCAAATGAGGTGACGAGAAACAGGTTAGTTGACATTATTCATATGAATCACATACCATATGATTTTTAAATTCTTCTTGAAAATTTAGGAATGATTTAGTTCATGTTTCGCTGAACATTGTCTGCAGTATATATTCACTAAAAATCCATTAATGATTTAATTCATGGTTCTCTGAATAAACTCTTCAGTACATATTCTTACGTACTCATGCGCAAATGGTAAGGAATAGCATAAAATTCCACATCATCTGAGTGTTGTGAGGCACTTTTTACCTCAATGAAGTCACAATCTTACACTTATGCTGAAATAAAAATCTCAGTACGAGTTTTGAGTTTGCGAATCAAACATAGTATTCTAGAACCTTAGTGCATGTTTGGTTTCACCGTGATTTTGAAGAAGCTACACTATGTGGTTATGTTTTTGTTATATTGGTATTTCTATTTGTTTTGTTTATGAATACTCATTCTTGCATTATTCATGCTTTTAGACTTTCTATTTCGTATATTAATGTGGATTTTTTTTCATGTTAGGGAGCTATTTGGGACTGGCCTGTATAATATACTTCATACTCTCCCACGGAATGCTTCTGAGTACATTTTGCAAGCTCTGAGGCCAAGGTAATCAAGTGGTAATTTTTTTTGGGTACATAATTGCTTATTTGATTATGCATTCATATAACAAATACTTGCTTGATACTTGAGAGTTGAGACGTTATGGGTGGGAGAGTGATATGTTATCTAAAATTTAATATTTACTTATATTTTAAGTAACATTATTGTTAAAATAGTGTGATGAAGTATTAAGGTAACATTATGCCTCAATTTGGCATTTTTTTAATCTTTGATTCACTATCCCCTCCCCTACCTAACAAAAAACCCAAATAACATACATTTATTTGTTTGTTTCTGTTTTCTTGGAGTCTAGATTCTTTAGTTTCTTTTTGGCAGTGCTTTCTTACAATGCATTATGTGGATTTAAGTTACTTGTCGGTTACGTCTAGACTATTATTGTCTAAGGTATAAGCTTTTAGTGGGAGTTTGTTGCAAATATTTTTGAAAATTACTCTTGATTATTTTGTTTTGTGTGTGAAAGCTGATTCAATTTGTAATCTTTTATTCAATGTTTATATTGATGAATGGCCATGTATGGTTTAACTTTCTGTCTAAGCATTGGTCAATTGGGGATATGCCCAAATGTTGACTTTTCTTACTTCAACTAGATGATGGCTTATTTTTCATGATAATAGTGAAAGAAAGTACAGTTTAGTGGATAGGGGAATAAATGCAATATAGAGAAGTTGCAAATCCTTTGACATGTCTCCCAATATTGTCTGCAGGATTATCTTTAGTGCTCACAGGTACACGCTTTCTGATCACGTCCATTTCGACAAAACTCGAGAGATTAGTGTCCCAGCAATGTCATGGAATGCAAGAGATGACCCTGGATTTGTAATTGCTACTTTCCAAAAGACAGGAAGAGCTGTGAGCATCAGCTATTGTTCTCTAGCCAGAGAATCTCATATTCTTGTAATTTATGTCTCTATAGTAGTTTTATTTTGTTTGGCTTGTTTAAGAGGATAACAAAAAATAAAGGATAGTATGTAGTAGACTATGTTTAGTTTCATATTATTTTTCGTCGTCATTGTGTCTACCAATTTTGAAGTTTAAGAAAAGTTTTGTTGCTGACTCGAGTTTAGCTCAAGAATGATGAAAAAGAGAGAAACATAGACCTCTTTTGGGCTGGAGGGTTTATAACTCAGAGTGACCCATTGATCCACCGGACCGAGTTATTTGGACACATTTTTCATTGTATCACACATCAGAGATCGTGATAAAATGAATTCGACATTTTGAAACAATTTCACGAATTAGAAAATGATTGATTTTATCGAAGATTTTCAACTACATAGATGGCTTGAATTTTCATTAATTTTAGAGATCAAACTCTGCAATTTTAGAGAATAAAATGATGATACTTTAATTTAATCTTTCTCTACACATTTATGAAAAAACATTGACATGTAGGATAAATCGAAGAAATACTGCATCTATTAAGAATTCTTTAAATGTACATGATATAGTATTTATTAATTGTTAAAATTATTTTCAGTTGATAATCCTTATACAAATTAGTCTTTTATTTTCATTACATATGATTAACATATTTAGTCTTTATTTCCTTAAAACTATTTTCGGTTGGTAATCATTTTCTTTTAAAATTAACATTTCAAACCCAAACAAGTTAAAATATTTAAAAATTAATACACCACAAATAATTACTCTCTCCAAAATAAAATAAAATCAAAAAAGGTATTTACAAAATTGATAATTCTAATTTAATATTTAAACAATATTCATTGATTTTGACTCAATCAACACTGATGTGATGTTATATATATTTTATGATTATGTTGAATATACAATTAATTTATTTTACTTTTTTTTTATTTTATAAAAATTGCCAGCTCATTTATTTATTTTAAAAAAATTTCCATCTCATTTTTTTAATATTGTCAATTTATTTTTTAAAATTTGACTAAAATATAATTTTGATAATTTATCTTTTTTTATTTGTTTTAGTCCTTTATCTTTTTTATTTCTTATCGTCCTTTATAAAATGACAAACTTGTATAATTTTGCAAAAGATAAATAATTGAAACGGTTATTAAATAAAAAATAAATGACCAAAGTTAAATATAAATAATCAAAATGAATTAAAAATAAATAAAAGACCAAACTAAATATTAAGTAAAAGATAAAAGATATAAAAATTATATTTTTAAGTCTTTAAATTTTTGTAAAAAATTGTAAACAAAATAGAATACTTGATAATTTTTTTAAATTAAGTGATAATGTTAAAAAAAAAGTTGACAATTTAAAAAAAAATTAAATCAGCTGGAAATTTTAAAAAATAATTTTAAAATATAAGTCGTTTATTTCACATAATCATAAAAAAATAATGCTAAGTCAAATTACAACAATTCCCCAAAAACAATCTCCTTCAATTCACATGCCATCTTCATCACCTCCTCTCCCTCCTCTCCCTCAAGACCAATAACAATAACATTCACAGTTACAAGGCATCAATAACATTAACCCTAACCGTAATCCTAATGTTTCCACTTTTCAACTTCAACAAACGCTTAAGCGTTCTCCTTCTATGTCCCGCCTCAATCAAATTCAACCTCAGCAACAGCAATTAAGTGGCGGTGTTGGTGTTGGCGTTGGCATCGGCGGCAGCGCATTCAACTTGTCCCGATCGGCGTTGATGGGACAGAGTGGTCATTTCCCTATGTTGTCTGGCGCAGGAGGAGCACAGTTTAACCTATTATCGTCGGTATAAAAAAATTGATTTTTTTCTCCTTTGGAATTGTTAGTTTATGATATTGGATTTTGAATTTTTTGTGTTTGGTGTTGTAGCTTGTAACTTTGCCTTCAAGATTTAGGCACTGTTTGGATAAACAACTTAATTAAGTGGTTATAGTACATACGCTTATCTCATAAGTGCTCAAGTATAAGCTATTTCTATAACAAAAAATAAAATGAAGTTAAACTGTTTTCATATAAGCTATTAACTATTTTCAGAAGTTTATCCTAGAGAGCTTATGAAAATAGGTGGAAAACAACTTATGAACATGTCAAACGCTGCTTCATAAGTTTTTTCAAACAGTCTTACAAGAGTTTATGTTAGTAAATAAGTTCATCCAAATATTAGGCTGGGCATCCGTTTTGAACCAAACCCAAATTGTAATTTGTAGAGGCAACTTAAATGAATAATTTACTCTTAAATTAATTCTCTCAGCCTCACAACATTGTTATTCACGACGCACGGTTTTATGCCAATCTAGCAAAACTGATTAATTTCTCAAAATGAAGAAGCACAGGAGCCGAATGCCAAGTTCCACTGAAACCCAGTACGAGGAGAGTGAGACTGATGGGTCACTGTCTTCTTCTAGCTTATCAGAAGATGTGGGTAACTTCATAAATATCACCAGGTTATTTGATTTTTAGAATTTTTTTGAATTATTATTGATTTTGATTTTATTGTAGGAGGATGAGGAAGAGATAGAGAAGGAGCTGGCTGCTGATGTAACATTTGAGGAGTTGCAGAAAGCTCGATCAGATGGGGAACATGCGTTTTTCAAGAAACGAGGAGAAGACAACAAGTTAAAAAGGGCCAATAAGAATAGGTTTTGTATTTTTAATAACATAGTAATACTAATAGTTAGTTAACTATTTGACCGAGTGTTTTTTTCTTTCTTTTTCTAATGCTTGTGTGTTTGTCGTACGTACAAATGAAATAATTTCTAATGTTTGATTAGGCCAATGGAGGCTAGTAGCAAGAAGCCAGTTCCTGCTTTTAGAGATGTCATCCAAGCTCCTAAGAAGGTGGATTTATTTTCTTACTTGTGTATTGCGTGGATTTATTTTCTTACTTGTGTAATTGAGTTTAACGATCGTTGATGCTGTTTTGTGTTCTTCATTGATACATAGATAGGTTAGTTTCACATTTCAAAATCATTATTTATGACGATCATTAGCTTGCAGTGTTTTTTTGGGGAAATGTTTTAGGCCAATTTTAAAGTTGTTATATATGATATGATGTGGAAATTGTGTGGACTGTGGAATTTGAATTTGAATATGGATATGATATTTCTGTTTTATATATCTGGTTGATTTTTTCGTAATGATGCACGCGCCTTCATTAATTTTCAGGTTGTACGTGATCCACGTTTTGAGTCTCTTTGTGGTATACTTAACAATGATGGGTACGTTCATCTTTGGATGTGTTATATGTTCTGCTTTTGCTTGTTGTTGTGTTCATTTGAGAAATGCTATTATTTTAATTGCGGTCATCATGAAAAAGTTTAAGCATTTTAATACCGGTGTAAAGCCATGCTGATTTTTGAAAAATCTTAATACGTCACATATAATAATCTTTTCCCTGCCAATGATAATTCTATTTCTACAAACTAACTCGAATCCTGATTCACAATGTATTATTCTTTACTCTGTGCTATAATCTGTCAGATAATATTGAAGGATCTTTATGCTGATTTTTAATTTTAGTGCATGGAAAAGAAGCACCAAGTTATTGATACATCTTCCAACCCATGGTATTAAAGAAATGCCATGGGTTTTCACTTGGAAGCATCACATCAATTTTAGCCTGCTGATTTTGAATGTGTTTTCCATTTTAGAGCATGTCTAGCTCAATACCTTTCCTTGAATACTTTTATTTATTTAAGATCTAGTTGTCACTGACATGAAGGAGTCAACATAGTGAGAATGGGTTAAAGGCTTAAATCCATGGCACAATTCTTTATTCTCATTTGACTCAAAATGTACTATGCCTCACCATGCATTAGAATCTGTCAGATAATATTGAAGGATCTTTATGCTAACAATTATTTTTAGGGCATGACAAAGAAGCAACAAATGATTTATAAATCTCCAATCAATGGTATTATGTAGATGGATAGAACTCCAAAAATTATGGACAATGAAATTGTGTTATTAGTAGAGTTTGGTGCACAAAAGCTCTTACAGCAAGTAGAAAGGAAATAAACTACCAGAGCAATAAGCCCCTGCCAGTGAAATAATTCTCCTTAACAATCACCACAATAATCCCATATGATCCTCCTCTCAATATATTCTCATTCCCTAACAAAATATCCTAGAACCATGGTCCATGTCACTAACTTCCTTCCACTCCCCTTCCTATTCTTTCCTCTGCGGGTGAACACTTCCCAAACAGCAAGCTTGGGCCTTGCTTCAGCAGTCTCATTATTAAACGGCCCAAGAGTTCTATCATAGACAATTGTATCATTGATTGAATACCCCAATTCAAGCATGATGTTGGAGCATGCTTTAAGATATTATGTTGGCCTTATCATTGTATGCGCATTCACAAGCATGTTACTTAGGGAGGGGCATTTGGTATTTTCTTTTTGTGTATTGCTACAGATCGTTCCTCTTAATTCTTGGTTTTTGCAATGCCGTGTCCTTTAAGTAGGCAACATTTGCTTGGAAATTAGTATTCAATTATACAGTTGATAGTTCAATGACAGCTCTTAGGTTTATTGGCTTTTAAGTATATTTTGTTTAATTAGTTCTGGATTGTACTGGTGAACAATTTAATGCAAGTGCTTTTCATGTTGCTATTTTATTTTGAGAACCTGGGTTTAACTAAATTTGGAAGATTCTCTTGTTTCCTATTATGAGAACTGTGTATCACTAATAGTATATGTACTTGGACTTGCAGGTTTAAAAAGAGATACAATTTTTTATATGAAAATGATCTTCCTGCTGAAAGACAGGTAGTCTGCCAGATTTGCACAATTTTGTCTATCACTTATTTTATGACTTTCCTCTCATGACATCTTTGGGGCATTGCAGGCTCTTAAAAAGGAATTGAAAAAATGTAAAGATTTAGAGCGCTTAACTGAAATAGAAGGACACATATCATGGATTGTAAGTACATATCTTTTGGAAGTCTGTCTTCTCCATCTAGACGTGTGACATTTATCAGTTTACTTGATCACATTTACATGTCTTTTCAGGATAAACAGTTGAAATCTGATTCAGCAAAGAATATTGAGACACAAATTTTGGCTAAGCACAAGAAGAAAGAGAGAGAAGCGGCAAAGCAGGGAAAACGTCCCTTTTATCTCAAGAGATGTAATTCTTCTCTTCCTTCCACTTCATTTTATCTCCCTTATATCTCTTCATATGTTAGAAATACAATCTCTGCTTATGTTAATTTTATTAGCTTTATCTGTACTCTTAAGAGAAGTTCCACGCTGAACCCAAAATGGGACGTATTCAATATTTGGAGTCAAAATTGCAAGAATATAATAATTCTTATACAAATTAATTAATTTCTATTGAATTATCTTAGTTCCTTTTTCACTTGTAGCACACCGGTGATATTAGTGGCAATATGTTCAATAGTGTTGATGTTGGTAATCTGTAAATATATTTTCGTAAATGAAAAAGGATAGGAACACAAATTTAGAGAGAAAAAGAGATTGTATTATTGATTGAAAATAGAAATATTACATAAGATGAACCCCTGTAATCCCAGAGCAAATGCTCCTCAGAATAGAGATGTTACTCTCTTTGCCCAACCCCTAAGGTTGATAGGACACCAAGGCCAAATAGGTTTGATGACCCAATCATTGTGCCAAACTCACATACTTCACTCAGTTTCTTTAGGATTTACATAAAGGAGAATAAGTTAGTAGAAGTAGTTAATTGGTTGAGATTGTTATAAGTCGTTAGACTATTATGTTTGTTAGTGATCCTTTTCCTTCCTTATCCTAAGTGTATATGGAAGCTATAAATAAAGGTTCCATCCCTTATGAAAGTATCTTTTATCAAATTTAGAAATTGAGTGGTGTAAACTATTGTAGTAGCGTATCTGCTCTTGTGTATGTATCATTTTCTTTGGAGAGATTCTCTCCTATTATTTCTTATCTTTTTTCTAAATATTAGTGTCCTTCCTCTAAATCCTTGGAATCAAATTCTTGGGTTTCTAACAATTGGTCCAACCTAACGGATCTCAAGGGAGTGCCGATGCTCATGGAAATGGAGGATTGGTGGGCTAAGAAGGTGGAGCTGCCCAACTTTTCAGGGAGTGATCCTGTAGGGTGGGTTGCAAGGGCTGAAAGGTTCTTTATGGAGCATGGAATTCATGGATTCGATAGAGTGCAGTGGGTGTTCATGAGCTGGGAATCTGATGTGTAAGGCAAAAGTAGTAAATCTGATGTGTAAGGCAAGTGGGTTGCTGCCAGAAAACCAAGAACCAGAATGGGGGACAGCAATGAAAACAAGAAAGGAACCTGGGTTGTCACATCCTCGCAGAGAGGCTCTGTCCAAAAAGATCCTTGTGACTGTGGCAAAGAAGAAGAAAATGGTAACAATGGAGAGTCACAAAGAAAGGGGAGAAGAAATAATGTTTATTGATGCACAAAAAGCTGTGGTAGAGGAGAAAAGAAGCAACTACCAAATCCAGAGCAGAGGGCACTGGTTCTTGGTCTTTGAAGATACCAGCCAGCCTTGCGCCGTCATTGGAGTTGTCAGATTGGAAATTGCATGCAGAAATGACCACGTTCGCAATCACAGGAAAACCAACAACGCAGGAACTGTCGTTGAAGGCTTATTCGCTGAATGCGTCTCCCTCGCCGCCACCAGAGCCGCCGGATGCCGATTCATGGGTTGTGGCTTTGCTGCTGCTACCGCAATTGAAGTCGCCAGAACAAGGCAAATTCCAAATTTGGTCCAAACAAGAAACTGGGATGAAGTCCATGGAGAAAACAATGTCGGAGATGAAAACAAATCTGGAACAGGTCACAGAAAAACTCAGCAAAATTACTGACATGGATCAAATCAAGAACTTGCTTTTGGAAATCCAAAATGGCAAGAAAATTCAAGAAATAGAAGCATCTTGATTCATTGAGGACAGCACTAAGACCAACTATGTATGGGGAGACGACGAAGAGGACAAAGACGCACTGCCACATTCTTGGATCAAAAAGGTGGAGACACCAGAGAAGAAACAAGGAATGGGAAGCAATCACATTATTAGTGATATGAGGAAGAGTGATGAGAAGATTTATGATAATGGGTCGTTTTCAGAATCGGAATGGGCAGAATCGCAACTTCTTCTTGGTACTCTAAGAAATCTGATTCCGCAACCACCATCGAAGCAACCAGACTTGGTAGAAGGTATTGGGTCCACATAGAAATTCAGATTAGCCAATGTGAAGAACCAAGATGCTGCACAACTTTAAATTTTCAAGCCATTGTTAAGTAGGGTAGCTGCAAAAGATGGGTTATTAACAGAACATTCGCCGACATACCTGCTGCCCCAACGTCCACCGTGAGAACCACCAGACATGGGTGGTAATACAGGGTGCGTAAAACATTCTACGAGCAAGATAAAATGGAGTCCAGTCGTCTTAGTGGGTGTTGCATGTAAGAAGCGGAAGGTGGGGTCGATCACTAAGTTTTCTAGATTGAGCCACTATGTGACCTTAATGAAGTTGAAAGTGTGCAAGTCCAACATAATAAAGGTGGCTTTATTCCTGTCTAATGTGGGACATATACAATTGTGCAGAATAATTAACAAGTTAATCCAGGGGGTGGCAGCAAAGGAGATTGTGGTGAAGGAGCCTTTCTCCTTACAATTGTGGGATCCAGGTGGCAACAATGAAAATTAGAGTAATAGCTCCTTACTTTGGTGGGATACAAGTGTCAATAATCTATATAAGAGCATTGTAGGAGGGTGCCAGCACCTCAATTTTAATGGGTGTGTGGAAGGGAAAAGGGAAGCCTATGCATATTATCAAATATAACATCTACAAGAATATAGTACATGTCAACCTTGAGGACAAAGTTGTTTTGAAGAGGGGTGTATTATTAAAGAGAATTTGTTAGTAGAAGTAGTTAATTGGTTGAGCTTGTTATAAGTAGTTAGACTATTATATTTGTTAGTGATCCTTTTCCTTCCTTATCCTAAGTGTACATAGAAGTTATAAATAAAGGTTCCATCCCTTATGAAAGTATATTTTATCAAATTTACAAATGAGTGGTGTAAACCATTGTAGGAGCGTATCCGCTCTTGTGTATCATTTTCTTTGGAGAGATTCTCTCATTATTTTTATCTTTTTTTTTTAAATATTAGTGTCCTTCCTCTAAATCCTTGGAATCAAATTCTTGTGTTCCTAACAATTTCTAGAAAACGAGGGAATAATAGTTGGTTAGAATCTTCCTTGATTTTAAGGGATTTTCTGTTATAAGTATGAGGGAAGGGTAGCGTGGGAAGTTTCATTCAGAAAAGTTGTTAGCAAACTGTTAGGAGAGGAAATTCTCTGGTTAGGAGTTCATAGAACTCCAGTATATGCATTCTGTTTTCTGTTTTTCCACCACTGTAAGAGATTCGTGCTCAACCATTTCCAGTAAATAATATACGATTTTTTCCATTAAAATTGCGAGTTCTATCAAAGGGCCTATCCATAAAGATACTGAATGCCTTCCTTTTCATTTTCTCTACCTATATTCCTTCGCCTATTCCCCCAAAAACCGCCACATAAGCAATACTTGCCAAACTTCCCTTCTCAACCCGATTATTGTACTAGGCCCAAACCGGTATCCTTGGTTCCTTAGACTACCATCCACTAGAAAACAACCTTGTCCCCAAGGTTGAGATGAAGAGATTGCTTAGGCGAATGCATTTCAACCTTGTTCCCTAAGCATTTTCCGCAGCACTAAATATTGTCTATCTTTGTTGTTGGCTTGTATTACCCCATTCACAATCATCCATTGGGTGGAATCCAACTTTAATTTAAGCAAAAGAGCCTTTTTACCTGATTTGTTTGTTTTCTTTTCCTCAAAGCATAATTTGCACGGAAGCATAGTTTGTTTTCTTTATGTATTTCTTGCTTAAGGTTAAAACATACACAAAATTTTAACACTCCCCCTCAAGGTACAGCGTACTATGCCTTAAGCTTGTTACATCAAAAGTCAAAACATTTTATCACAAAAAAAACAAATTAAGGTTGACAATTGTTGGACTAGTTTGAGAAGAGACGACACCATTAATGATTCATGTGTGAAAGAGTCACCATTGGATTGATCATCGGTGGGAATAAAAGGCGTTACTAATTTGATTCATGTGTGGGAATAGTCACCACTGGGTTGATTGTCGGTGGGGATAAAAGGTGCTACTAATTTAATTCATATGTGGGAATAGAGTCACCAATGGATTGATAGTCGGTGGAAATAAAATTTGTATGAGCAAATGGTCCCTTGTCCGTGAAACTAAGTTCTCACAGCAGCAGATACAATGCAGAAGGGGAAGTTGAAAGATGAGAGGTTGCTGAAAAATCACCAAATCATGAAAAGACCCGCATAAGGTGGCTGGAGACAGGTGCATGTGCTCTCACGCGCGAATTTGGTGGAGGCACATGGGACCCACGCTTAGAGAAGATGGACACGCGTGACAGCGTGTGCAGTGTCAGTTGGGGACGGGATAAAGCATTGTCATGCTCGTCAGAGGATTGCGCGGCAGTGTTTGTTGGTTTTGGATGCGCAGTAGAAAGGGGCAGCTGGTGTTGGCAGAACTGTGTTTGAAAGAAAGAAAAAAAGTCACTGGAAAAATGCACAGTGAAGGCAGCTGTAGCGTTATGGCTGGTTGCTAGAAAGGCAGCCGTAGTTGACGGTGACAGATGACTGTATGAAGACAAAATTTAAAGACCGAAAAAAGGTGGTGCTGCCGGCAGCAGTAGTGAAACAAAGAGATAAGTCACGAATCAGAACCTGCTCTGATACCATGTAAAAATATGTGATTTCTGTGTTTTTTGTGTCTCTTATGAGATTACACTCCTTCCTATTTATAATGATGTTGCAATAATTATATTCAATGCCTAGGAAATTGTATTGACTTGGACTACTAACGATTAGTCTAGGATGTTGCACAATCAAGGAATAATTAAAACATACACTGAATATTAATAGTTTTAAATCAATTATTTTATTGTTGTTCAAGGGGTCATTGGACTGTAGCTTCCACTAAATAAAGACTAGTTTGTGTGAAATTTTAATTTAATTGCTATATCCAATAAACTTTTTATTGCTTATTCTTTGTAATTAAGTAATATTTTATTCTACTAGGAAACTTAACCTTTCATCATAATCTATGGTTATACTTAATACATTTAGCTAATAAGATTAATAATTTAGCCTTTTTGTTTTTGGAATTTTATATTCTAATCAACCAATGGCACTAAATTTATCATGTTGTGATTTCCTATCCACTTACACAGGAGTGTAATTTATAAGACACCCATTCCATAAAACGAATTTATAAGACTCTGTTAGATAAACTTTTATTCAACTAAGAAAGAATGGCAATATTGTACATATACTCATTCTCTATCTCTGTCTCTCTCATTGAGACATATATGGGGAAATAATTCTAGGGATGATAGAGTTCTTTGGCAATTCGTTGAATCTGAAGGTTAATTATAGGTATCAAATAAATGAACTGAAAAACATATCAAACAAAATAAAATGAAATATCAACTATAAATAATGATATTTTTTTTTCTTTCTTTCAGCCGAAATCCGAAAGCAAAGGCTTATTGAAAATTATAAGCACCTAAAGGTATGCCTTTTCTATCATCGCTATATTCCCCATTCACTTTGTCCCCATTGTATTATGTTATTTATTACTTTTCTTTTCCATTGATTCTATCTATTCACTATTTTCAGTCGTCTGGAAAACTTGAATCGTATATTGAGAAAAAGAGGAAGAAGAATGCTGCAAAGGACCATAGATTTATGCCATATCGTAGACCTGGTGACAATCTGGAGTAGGGAAAAAAATTGTTTTATACATTTTGTCTAACATCTTTGGGTTTTGAAGACAATCGCTTGTAACCCCACAAGATTTACCAACAACCAATTATTTTGGGTCAAGAATGGCGACCTTTATGGGATCAAAGTGCATAACTGGGAAATGGAGAGGTGCCCTTGGGTTACAAAGCAATATGCTGATTTTTAGTATTAATGTGGCACATGTCTTCACATTTATTATAGGCCCTTTGTTTTTAGCTCTAATTTCATCAAGTTTTTGTTTTAGAATTGATGAAATGTCATAGGTCTGTGTGATTTTTATATTAAGATTTTGATATTAACCAGTGGCTGCTATAACTTTATTTTGTTTTGTATTAAACACTGCGACTACACGTTGATGAGATGACAACTGGGAAAATTTTCCAGATTCGAAAAATTAATTGTCTATTTGCTTTTGAAGTTAAGTGATATGGCAACAAAGAATTCGAATGTCCTTAATTCGAAATGGGGCAGTGATATTACCACCTACGATCACTTCAACTTATCTTATTAAAAAAACAAGACATTCCTATTGTGACGATCTGATCGAGTTAAATCAAATAACGTGATGATATTTTTATGAAGTTACCCGATGGAGCTTGGTATTTGGCTTCCATGCTTGTTTCCGTTTTTCTTTGTAGTGCGTCGAAAGCTTCTTATTCTTTAGAAATTAATCAAATCTTGCTTCCGTGTTTATTCCTAGCGGAAAACGGTGCGGTGTGAATTGACATACTTTAACTTAATTAAAAAAATCACTTATTTCTTATATTCTTTCAAACTCATTTAGAATCGTCGTTCTTAAACTACAACTTTTTCTTTAATTTTTTATTTTCTTTATTTTTAAAGAAAAAATATTCATTTATTAAAGTAATTAGTATAGAAATAAAATATTGAACGGGATTACGATTTAAAATGTTTAATTGTTTCAAGGGTTATGATTTTTTAATGGATAAAGGTTTTGTTCTGTGCAGAATGGATAAAAGTACTTTTGTAGGAATGAAGATAGTAATTTTAAATTTCTTAGTTGCGTTAGTTTCTAAAAGGTTGAAAAATAAAGTGATTAATTATTTTGAATGTATTAAAAATAATTTAAAAATAAAATACGAATTTTCTAGTTGTTCCTCTCTCACTCACCATTGTTTACTATTTCAATTTTTTCCATTTGATTGTTTCTATTTTAGTAGCAAAGGTTATGATTTTTTAATGAATAAATGTTTTGTTGTGTGCAAAATGGAAAAAGATACTTTTGTAGGAATGACGATAGTAGTTCTAAAGAGAGTGTTGAAATACAAAAAGAAGGGTGAAAAAACAGAAAAAAGTTGAAAATAAAGTGATTGATTATTTTGAATGTATTAAAAATATTTTAAAAATAAAATTGCTTTTGTTGATAAAAATGTTACAAATAAGACGAATAAATCTTTTAAACTAATTCAATAAGCTATTAACTAACTCATTGGTGTTATCAAACACATATAATTTAAATGTAGGTTTTTTTTTTTTTCAATTCAATTGAATATTCCAAAATTTGTTTGAGGGAGAATATGTATGTTTTACAGGTTTGTAGAAGAGATTCACACTGAGTTTTGCATGATGCATGAATTTTCTATTATTGACATTTAGAATTGATTCAATAAATTAATCAAACAAACTTTAGCCACATAACAAACAAACAAATTAATTGAACAAACTTTTAACACAAACAATCAAACACTTTAAAAACTTATTAACTAAACACATCTAATTTAATCAAACTTTTAAACTAATTCAATAAACTATAAGCTAACTTATCAATAGATACATTATTAAACAACTAACTTACATTCAAAACCATCACCAACTAACTTAAACAACTACATTAGTAACCATTACAATCACAACCTATGTAGTGAGTCTACCAATCCATAATGCAATTAACAACACCATCAAAAACTACATGACAACAAGATAATATTTTTTGTTGCTTTTGTTCTAAATCATTGCATCAATTTTGTTCATAGTGTTCACCAAAACTTCTCTCAAGAGAGTTTGTTCTTCCATTTCAAATTCAACCTTGTCCATAAGCTTCAACATAAACTCATTGTGTTCTTCCATAACCTTTGATTGTTGTCTTTGTGATATTATCAGTCGATCATTTTTTGCTATAAGTTCACCTTCATATCATTTTTATTTCCAGCAACATCAATACCTTTAGGAACAAATATGCCAGGATCTTTATCACACCATAGAAGATATGAACAACAATCCTCTTTCTGAAACATAATAACTCAAATGAAGAAACCAAAATAGTTTAGATGATAGAAATCATAACAATGGAAGAATCAAAACAGAGTAATTTAAGTTTTTTGTGTGTAAAATAACAAAACAAAGAAATTAAAAAATGCACATTTAAATATTACCTTCTAAATTGGACAACCAAATAAAGGTTGATTCAGGTTTGCATCTGTCCTTGATATCCTTATCACAATTTTCCTCTCACATAAACAAAAAGGAATTAGGCAGTTTTCATAAATATATGATTCATCAAGCCCTAAATTACCAATATAGCTTTTCCCTTCATAGATGAAGTAAATTGAGATCCACCACCCATCCTATTTATATTGTTTTCGCAAACATGGTTCTTTTTTTAAAAAAAACGAACAAAGGTGGAAGAATACATCAATGGAGAAAGGAAATAAAATTGGGGAAAAAGACTTTGCAACTGACCTTGATGATCGAACAAAGAAGACAAACGCAAAAATTAAGCAAAAACGGTGTGATTAGGTGACGACTATGGTGAATGAGTTTGAGAGAATGCAGGAGGTCAGTTTCATACTGGCTGTGTGATTTTTTTTTGACTTGGTATAGAACTAAATTAAAATATGTCAATTTAATTCCCAACATAATTGAGAACACGTGGCAATGTTTGAAAATAAAAAAAAAAATATCAAAAACTTACATAAGATTTGTTTACGTGGGAGCAACGTGCCACCTGCAACATTTTTGGCGTACCACTTTAAAAAAAAATTAGAAACTATTTCAAAATTTTGACGAAGTAAGGAACTACATTGATACAACTTAATAAAGTGAGGGATCAAATTGAATATTTACTCTCCATTTCACATTCAGATTGATAACAATTGCTTGGTTGATAAGAGTGGATTGCTACCCTATTCTTTATTATATTTTTTATTTGTGTGAGCATTAGCTATTGTTCTCTAGATAGGGAATCTCATATTCTTGTAGTTTATGTCTCTATAGTAGTTTTATTTTGTTTGGCTTGTTTAAGAGGATGACAAAAAAATAAAGGATAGTAAATAGTAGATTATGTTTAGTTTCATATTATTTTTCATCATCATTGTTTCTACCAATTTTGAAGTCCAAGAAAAGTTTTGTTGTTGACTCGAGTCTAGTTCAAGAATGATGAAAAAGAGAGAAATATAGACCTCTTTTGGGTTGGAGGGTTTATAACTCGAATCGACCCATTGATCCAACGAACTGAGTTATTTGGACCGTTTTCTATTGTATCACACAACAAAGATCTTGATAAAATGAATTTGACATTTTGAAACAATTTCACGAACTAAAAAAAGATTGATTTTATCGAAGATTTTCAACTACATAGATAGCTTGAATTTTCATTAATTTTAGAGATCAAATTCTACAATTTTAGAGAATAAAATAGTTTTAATCTTCCTCTACACATTTATGAAAAACATTGACATGCAGGATGAGTCGAAATATTGCATATATTAAGAATTTTTTAAATGTACATGATATAGTATTTTATTAATTGTTACAACTATTTTCAGTTGATAATCCTTATACAAATTAGTATTTTATTTTCATTACATACATGATTAACATGTTTAGTCTTTAATTCTTAAAACTATTTTCGATTGGTAATTATTTTCTTTTAAAATTAACATTTCAAATACAAATAGGTTAAAAAAATTAGGAATTAATACACCACAAATAATTACTTTCTTCAAAATGAAATAAAATCGAAAAAGGTATTTATAAAATTGATGATTTTAATTTAATATTTAAACAATATCCATTGATTTTGACTCAATCAACGTTGATGTGACCTTATATATATTTTATGTTTATTTTGAATATACAACTAATTTATATCACTTTATTTTTTACAAATATTGCCAGCTCATTTATTAATTTTAAAAAAATTTCCATCTCATTTTTTTTAATATTGTCACTTCATTTTTAAAATTTGACAAATATAATTT
>JBBPBQ010000002.1:51816139-51828186 GCA_037974755.1 Cicer yamashitae | reverse complement strand
TGTAAAAAATTATAAACAAAACAGAACATTTGAATTTTTTTAAATGAAGTGATAATATTTTAAAAAAAAGAGTTGACAATTTAAAAAGAACTTAAATGAGTTGAATATTTTAAAAATCAATTTAAAAAAATTAATTGTGTATTTCTCGTAATCATAAAAAAAAAATAACACTACATAAACGAGTCAAAATCAAGAAAACCAACCAATAAAATTAAAGTTAAGAAACTAAAACTATAATTTTTAAATTAAAAAAACTAAAATCCTCATATTTTAAAATTTAAAGAAAAAAAAGCGTGATTATATAATATGATTATTTTAAGTAAAAACACTCTTTCTATTTCCCAATCAGATTGACAACAATTACTAGGTTGAAAAAGAGAGTATTCTTTATTATATTTTTGTTCGATAAGAAACTCGTTCTTTGACTTCTTTCTTTTAAATACTCCTAAAAAACAATTCAATCACAATCAGGTTTAAGAATTACTAGGATTCAGGATTATATTGAAATTGAAAATCTTTCTTAAAAAAAAAAAAGAAATCGAAATTGAAATTTTCATGGTTGACGTGTAGGTAGGATTCAGATTCACTTTCTTCCTCATTTCAATACAAGATTCATCCATGGTGGCACAATAGCATAGCATAATCGAAATAGCATTAAATAATACTCAAATCAATGGCCGAAAACCCAATCGGATCATCACCTTCAACCATGGACCCTCAAACTCAAAACCCCTCTTCATCAAACCCTAATATCCCATCCCCTTCACCAATTCCCCAACAACAATCTCCTTCAATTCACATGTCATCTTCATCACCTTCTCTTCCTCCTCTCCCTCAAGACCAATTACAACAACATTCACAGTTACAAGGCATCAATAACCTTAACCCTAACCCTAACCCTAACCCTAATGTTTCCACTTTTCAACTTCAACAAACGCTTCAGCGTTCTCCTTCTATGTCCCGCCTCAATCAAATTCAACCTCAGCAACAGCAGCAAGTTGCTAGGCAGCAATCTGGACTTTATGGTGGGCAGATGAGTTTTGGTGGATCCGGTGCTGTCTCTGCTCAGCAACAGCAATTAAGTGGCGGTGTTGGTGTTGGTGTTGGCGTTGGCATCGGCGGCAGCGCATCCAACTTGTCCCGATCGGCGTTGATGGGACAGAGCGGTCATTTCCCTATGTTGTCTGGCGCAGGAGGAGCACAGTTTAACCTATTATCGTCGGTATAAAAAAATTGATTTTTTTCTCCTTTGGAATTGTTAGTTTATGATATTGGATTTTGAATTTTTTGTGTTTGGTGTTGTAGCTTGTAACTTTGCCTTCAAGATTTAGGCACTGTTTGGATAAACAACTTAATTAAGTGGTTATAGTATATACGCTTATCTCATAAGTGCTCAAGTATAAGCTATTTCTATAACAAAAGATTATAACAAAAGATAAAATGAAGTTAAACTGTTTTAAATATAAGCTATTAACTATTTTCATAAGTTTATCCTGGAGAGTTTATGATGGAGAGTTTATGAAAATAAGTGGAAAACAACTTATGAATATGTCATACACTGCTTCCATATGTTTTTTCAAATAGTCTTACAAGTGTTTATGTTAGTAAATAAGTTCAAATTAGTCAATCCAAACAAATCCTATGTGTTTGATCATTGGTGTGATTTTGAAATAGAGTTTGTGTTTGGTGTTAGCCGAGGCAGAAAGGTGGGTTGGTGCAATCCTCACAATTTTCTTCGGCTAATTCTGCTGGACAGTCACTGCAAGGAATGCAACAAGCGATAGGGATGATGGGATCATCCAATCTAGCGCAACTGAGGGCTAATGGAGCTCTTTATGCTCAGCAGCAGCTCCGAATGACTTCGGGCCAAATCAGGCAGCAGCTCTCACAGCAGGCTTCGCTTAACAATCAACAGGTATGGCCCAATTTGGATTAGCTTCTAGATATGTTTATTTCTTCAGTTACGACAAAATTTGTTATAAGTATATAGGTGTTTATGGGAACATTAAATGAGAAAGCTTATAAAAATTTTGAATGTTGTCATATTTTTACTTGGTTTAGATTTTAAATGCACATGAAGTCAGAGTCTTAATTAAGGGGCCATTATTTTCTAAGAAATGGTGATTTAATTGCTGAGTAGAAGTGTTTATCCTATTTTTGTCTTGCGTCTTCATTTAGTGGGGATTTAACTGCTATTCAATTTCATTGTCTTGAGAAAACACATACCATGAAACATTTTGGGTTATGCCATCTGCCATTATCTGCTAATTATGAAAAGGAGAATGCTGTTTTTTTTATGATAGGTAATTATATGAATAAAAGTGAAAGAACATGATTGCACAATTTTCATCCCTGTCATTTTTATATTCCACCAATTAACTGTTCAAACCATGTTCTCCATAATCTTACACGTATCAATTCCTGCGTTTCGTTTCAAAAACTGTCGTAAGAAATAGCATCACCGTTATAAAAATGAACCATTAAACTTGTATAGTTAACCACCAGTCCACCAAAATCTGTACAACCTGAGCCTTTATCTGTTTCTTGTCCTATCCGCATTTACTTCTTGGTGCTACTTGCCCATCTTTCATGCATTGAATAATTTGAATATATCCCCGTCACCTTACTTTCGTGCCTTTCGCGCCACAACTTCTTCCTTCAAAGTCTCCGCTCTTGTCCATATCAGAGTCATAAATAATTGATGGTTTGATTCAGGGTAGACAGTATGCTCTTTCGATATGTATCCTGTCTTATTCATTGGGTCTCTTTGAGTTGCTATATTCTCCCTGCATTATTATTCCACTTCTACAAGTTGTGTTCATTGTTCAGGTCAGTTCCATACTTATAGATCTATAAACCAAACCCTTAACCAAAAGGAAAACGAGCCATAGAACAGAGCGGAAGAGGTGGTTTACCATATCATGCAAGATGATTAATACTTTATTTTCGTTTGAGGTAAATCCTTTAGATTGGCAGCTTGAATTAGTTAATAAACATTTCATGTGCAAATTTTAAATTTTTTCCAAATATATCAATGGTTTATGAAGGCAAGGGAGCAGAATACAGTCGGTCATAAAGTAGTTGAATGTGGTTGTCTGTTAGTTAGCATATCTGGTTCGAAAGCTAAACTGAGTTTTTAGCTTTTAATTATTGGTAGGGAAAAAGGAGTTTGATCATAACTTTTTAGGTTAGAATGAAAACAATTAGAATAAGTTACATTTCCTTTTCTAAGAGAAGCCTAAATTACAGTGCCCCCCTTATTTTAATAATTACATTTCTCTCACCAGATAGATGAACATGTGTAACACCGAATCTTTGCAACCAATCATATTATTGATAATTGTTTTCTGTATTTGTGTTTCTTAACATGGTATAATGTAAATAATTACTTGTTATGTGGTATAATGTTTGAGCCATATTAGAACATTGACACTGCTGCTGACTACAGGTTCAAGGTTTACCAAGGTCATCATCCCTTGCTTTTATGAATTCCCAGTTGTCTGGGTTGTCTCAGAATGGACAGCCTGCCATGATGCATAACTCTTTAACACAGAATCAATGGCTTAAGCAAATGCCAGCAATGTCTGGCCCTGCCTCTCCGCTGCGTCTGCAACAACATCAGAGGCAGCAGCAGCTGGCTTCATCTACCCAACTGCAACAAAACTCTATGACCCTGAGCCAACAGCAATTGTCCCAGTTGATGCAGCAGAAATCAATGGGGCAGCCTCAGCTTCATCAGCAGCAGCCATCCACTCAACAGCAACAGCAACAACTTCTACAGCAGCAGCAACAACAACAATCACAACTACAAGCATCTGTTCATCAGCAGCAACAGCAGCAGTCTCCAAGGATGCCAGGACCTACTGGCCAAAAGTCATTAAGTTTAACAGGATCGCAGCCAGATGCTACTGCATCTGGCACAACTACACCTGGTGGAAGTTCAAGTCAAGGAACCGAAGCAGCAACAAACCAAGTACTTGGAAAGAGAAAGATACAGGATTTAGTTGCACAGGTTTTTATTTTAAAAAAACTTGGTTAGTCTTTTTTCTGTGTATCTATTTAATGGCTATATTTTGAATTTAACCTTCTATACTACAGGTGGATCCACAGGGTAAGCTGGAACCTGAAGTTATAGATCTTCTTTTAGAGCTTGCTGATGACTTCATTGATTCTGTAAGGAATCTAGCATGATTACCTTTTCCCCCTTATTGTAATAGATGCGTACGTGGCGTGCATGCCAAAATGGAGACTAGTATTTTTTGGTACAAACTTACCCTGTTCTTATATGCAGGCAACTACACACGGTTGCATTTTGGCAAAACATAGAAAATCATCAACTTTGGAGTCCAAGGATTTATTGCTACACCTAGGTACGTTCACTATGTCATTGGTGTTGCTTATTTATGAGTTTCGAGACCCACCCTTCGAAAAGAAGAATAGCCTGCTGCATGTTTCAAACCTTGCTTTAGTGTAACTTAGATAAATAATTATTATTTGCTTCTTTCACAAATTTTACCAAAGAGTACCACTTGCTAGAAAAGAAAAATAAATGTTTCCTGAAACTGAGTGGTTTTAGATGATATCCAATAGTGCCCTGTTGGTTTTTCTCTGCTGTATCCTATGTTTAATGGAGCGATAAAGTCTTTATTGTTAACCTAGACTTATTGGAGCTCTAGGCTATTTGGACTGACTTTTTTGCCCTTATTTTCTTTACTCATTCATATAATTAGAGAAAAAAAAGTTAGTTGTAAGTAATTTATTCAATCGACATGTATTAGCACATTAATTTGCTTTAAAAGATTTACATTTAGTTGTTACTTAAATAGAATGATGTTGCCAGGGTTTTAATTCAGAAGTTTTAATATTGACTGGTACATGAAAACCCAATAGTGTAATCTCACCCCTCAAAAGTCTTGGTTAAGTTGTCCCATCATTTTGAGGTATAGATGGATTTGATCTTGTGCAATATATTAGTTGCACCAACCCACTGATAAATTATATGTATCGTTGTATAGTATTGGTTTGTTTATTCTATCATGTCTAATATGGGTAATGAAATAATCCCTTATGGACTCTTCTTTGTAACCTGTATAATGTAAAAAGACCATTGATTGCCCTGATATCTTGGATGAGGTATAAGTTAAATGCTTAGATTTATAGTACTAATATTTATAATTATATTTAGTAAAAGAATTGATATCACTGCTTTGCTCATTTACTGTTTTCCCTTGTCACTGTTCAGAGAAAAATTGGGATTTGACAATTCCAGGATATTCAAGTGAAGAAAAGAAGTGCCAGAGTAGACCTGTAAGCAACAAATTGTTTTTCTCTCTTCCCCTATGTTTAGAAATCAATCTAAATATATGATAATAATTTGATTCTTGCTATGCTTAAAACTTGCAGCTGTTCAATGACCTACACAAGAGGCGGCTAGATGCAGTAAGTTTGAAGAATTCACCCGTTTGACTGATCTGTATAATTCGTCCATCAGACTATAATTTAATTGATGTTTTTTCCTTCTTGCTAACCATTCAACAATCAGGTCCGCACATTGATGGAATCTTCTTCACTCCCTGAATCAAGCATTAACAATTCTAAAGATATGAGTAGACAGGGTCATCCTAACCCTGTAGGTTCCCATCATCTTATGAGACCCCTGAGTTCAGAACAGTTGGTTTCTCATTCAACTGGTTCTCAAATGCTACAGCAGATGACGAGGTTTTAATGAACTTATCTGTTTCTGGTCTTCACTCTACTAGGTTTAACCTCCTGTCTGCTGGTAAGGCGCCTTCTTTGATTCATTCGGTTTTAAAGTTGTTATCTATTTATTTTTGCTTACTGTTTCCAACAAGTCAATGTAGTCCAAGGGATGTAAAATCATTGCAATTAGTATTCCTCTATCTCAATTGCATTGGTAAAGTCATGGTTATTGCAATTTAAATGCAAAAAACTAGCATATATTTCTTCTTTTTTGGTGTACAATGATGGAAAAGTTTTGAACTTATGAGCTCCTGAAAACTCTTCTGTCCTTAACCACTTACTAGCATATATTTAGAGCACAGAAATTTACCCGGTATTTTTTTCTTCCCTTTTTTGGTCTCAGGTCTGAAAGAGAATCAAGAGATTGGTTGCTGTAACTGATTAGCGTTGAAGACAAATTGTAATTATTTTGTATTTATTTAGACATGAGAATTAGTTGCTAAAGGATCCCATTAATTGACTTCCCTGCTCCTTCAATAGTAATATATTTTTCACAGTTTGACCCAAATAATGGATTTGTAATGGCCATTGGTGCCTATAAATTCATTTGTAGTTATTTGAACTTTCTTGTATACTTGCTCTCTATTTCTTGTATAAATTCATTTGTAAAGCTTTTCAATTTTGAAACGAGTGTAAAGCGATCACAAAGTATTTTAAAATGATTCAGCCAACATTTTAAACATTTTAAAGTTATTCCATTTAAATGACTTTGGGCTTATTTGATTTGTTAAAAAGGTAATTAACCAATATAAAGATCTTGTTGTGTTTGATCATAAGATTATATCAAAATATGTCACTTGCTAAAATGAAGAGTGAGTCACTATTTTGGTATATAAATTTATTACCTGGCAATCGATTCAATTGATTCTTATGAATCTATATCGTAAAATGAAGATCAACGGAAGATCTAAACAATTTTCACGAAACACGACTCAATACAGCATATCGTAAACATGTACTTTTCACTGACCTATTAGACAATGAGGATGAAAGAGACTAAATTGATTGAAATTGACTTGTAGAAGAAATTATCTAACCTCTACAATTAGATGATTGATTCATTAAACTTAAGGTTTCCTTAAATGAAAAAAGTTGCAAGTCTATCCTTCCTTGGGTTTTATGTCTCACAACACAAGTCAAAAAACCCCATAATAAAGGTTTCCAATGCATGTGAGACGAAATATGAAGGAAACAAACACTATCAGTTGTTGGTTGGGCCCCCTCCCTTTAGATGTCGACGTAGGAGGAGCACGGTACGCAACGCTCTCACCCTATTTGCTTAAAGCCTTTTGTTTTCATTTTTATCATACTTTTTTTCTTCTTGTATTTATTAATTCATGACTCTCATATTGTTGTCCCTTTCACCGGATGGATTGGCTAGTTGGTTAAGTAGTGCTGAGTTTGTACAATAGAAAAATAATTTGATATCCGGAGAATACACTTTAAAGAGAGATAAAGTACTTTAAGATACGATCTATTAACTATATAGTTACTGAGTAGAGTTATAAGGAGATCGAGAATTTGATTTCCACCATCAACGAAATACCAACGATATTAACAATACTAATTACTATTATTGCTTGTTGAAAAAACATAAATAGTCTCATAGTTAGCCCACGAGATACTCTAAGGTGCCAAAAATTTCCTACAAAAAATAATCATAATTTTGTTGTCCTTTTTCTTTATATTTGGATTGTTCGCGGTCATCGATCTACACATTCACACAATCACCACAATGGTAGCTGTTGGATTGAAATTAAACGGTTTAAATTTCAATGCAAAATTTATTTTTTTTTTAAAAAAATTAAAAAACCAAAATTGAAATCTAAATCGTTTGATCCAATGATCACTTACTATGCGATTGCGTCGATATAGGGACATGCAATCCAAATCCCTTTTCTTTGCCACCTAACAACTATATATGGATACATGAAAAGTACTACATATTTTCTAAGCTAGTAAAGTAACGTGTAATTAATTAATTAAAGCCACTAGTCATTATTTTTATGAGTGACATAGTGAAGTGTTTTTGCAAGAAGAAGAAGCATGGTAAGTAACATGGGTAGACGTCCTTGCTGTCCCAAGGAGATTAATAAAGGTGCTTGGTCTAGAGAAGAAGATGATACCCTCTCCAAATATGTTTCCATTCATGGAGAAGGAAAATGGCAAAAGGTTGCTCAAAATGCAGGTGTTGAATTATTTCCTTATTGATTTTATCAATACACAATTATATTATATGTGCTACTAATTTCCATACAATTATAGATATAATGTATGTTAATTACTTCATTCCCTTTTTTTTTCGTCTTTTCATTTTTTATCTATTTACATTAGTTAGACAAAATATACAGGAGTTGAAAAAATTTCTCTCTTCTCTAGCAATGTGTTCTCCTAAAAAGTGTATCGATCTTTTGCTGCATTTCCAACCAAATCTCTGACAGAGAGATTTGGTTAGAAAGATTGCAAAGATATGAGATCGCTTCATGTATTATTCTTAAATTTTGATCCAATACAACGACCACATAAGATCATGTTTTTTACTATTTTTTTTTTCTTTTGAAATGGACTTTAATTCGCCTCTTGGTTTATATATAGGCTTAAAGCGGTGTGGAAAAAGTTGCAGACAAAGATGGTTAAATTATCTCAAACCAGGTATAAAGAGAGGCGATATCTCTTCGGACGAAGAAGATATGATTATAAGACTTCATCGTCTTCTTGGTAACAGGTGATTTTTATTTTTATTTTTACTTTTTAATTAACTTATTCTCCTTAACACAAGTCTCATAGTATTACTCAAAATGTTGGCTTCTTGACTATTAGTTTGGTCTTTTTGTACACCTTTGAAAATTAATATAGATATGTACCATGGTTGAAGTTCATAGTTATGACCAATGAAAACATCATGATAATTCTTCTATAGATGGTCTTTGATAGCAAAGAGACTACCAGGACGAACAGACAATGAAATCAAGAATTATTGGAATACGAATCTGTCAAAGAAGTTAAAGAAACAACCTATATCATCATCATCATCATCATGGCCATCATCTTCTGTTTCAATTCAACGTAATCATAACAAATATGGAAATGAAAAGACTAAACAAATTGTCCATGTAGCACCACAAGCTCCAAGGCCTAGGAGATTGATCAAGGTTGTTGAATACAACAAAATTTTGGAGAATAATAATAATATTGGAAGGGAGTGTGATCAAGGAAGTACTGAAGAAACTTCTATTGCTGATTTTCTCATTGAAATTAATCATCATCATCAAGAAGAGTTGATGGTTGGTGATGATGATGAGTCAAACTCAAAGATTCAAAAAATGGAAGATCACAAGGTTATAGGTTCAACTAACAGTCGGAGTTCATCATCACCTTCTCATCATTGTCATCTTTTATCAGAGAAATTTGATCCTAATCTAGAGACCCTTTTGGATGTGGAACTCAAGAAGATGGCTTCTTTTCTTGGACTTGAAAATTGAAACTACTAAAAAAAATATGAATTAACGACGGAAAAAACATGAAATTTGTCTCTGTCGCTAATTGATATACACGCCCAGATAGAAGACTAGTTAGGTAATATTTTTTTTATGTGTCTAATTTTCATGGATAATTAGAACATCTAATGTTTAGAAAGTGATAAAATTTTACAATTTTCTGTTGGGAGCCATGTCAATTATGTGTTTGTATATGTATTTGAGTATAAATGTATACTTGCGTATGAAGAGAGAAAATATTCATATCAACGAATACAAAAAAAGTGTTTAATCACTATATCATACTATTCTGAAATGAAATATAAATAAAAATAATAATTGAAAAATTGATGTATTTAATCTTAATTAATTAAAATCATATGCGTCAATTTTTCAGAGAATATATCATTATCGAACTCATGTATATATATATACACATGAGTTCAACAAAAGTACAACATTGATTAATTAGTTAATTTGTACCAATTCAAGTTAGCTTACTCTTGCATCTATGGTCAACGATATAGAGTCAAATTTGTGAACATATTGAAGGAAGAGTTTTGATATTGATAACAATATAAGTTGGTTCTTTCCTACACTTCTCTCCTAACATTCTTATACAATATGAATATGAAAG
The DNA here is from genome assembly GCA_037974755.1 of Cicer yamashitae. Lineage (NCBI taxonomy): Eukaryota > Viridiplantae > Streptophyta > Magnoliopsida > Fabales > Fabaceae > Cicer > Cicer yamashitae. Next base: position 51,818,313 of record JBBPBQ010000002.1, on the reverse strand, counting down.
TTTGTTGGTGCAGTAGCCTCAAACTAAACTTGTTTTATTATGTCCTATTTTATCATATTGCTTACATGTATTAAGAAAGTTGATAAATTTTCTTATTTTTGATAATTTTTTTCCTTTTATAATACTTTTAATAACTTTTTATTGTCAACTAGTTTAATGACTAGACTCACATATTTAAGTGTAGAAAAGTGAAGAATCTCTGATTCGAATTAGAGATCCTGTATATCAATGTAATGTCAGTTAACTATCTATTGAGTTGTCCTAAAAAGTTAAAGATGATTTTGACAAAACAATAGATATACTACTTTGAACTTTACAAAGATAAATAAATAAAAAGAATAATTTTTTATTTCTAAAAAATAACACATAAAAAGGGACATTTTATTTCCCAAAAATGACACAAAAAGGAACAAAGGAGTATTAATTGCATGATGACTACTTTAAATGTCACAAATTTTCAGCTTAAAGGTCACAATAGTTCCTTTAACTTAATCAATCTAAATTTCCTAAAGCAATGCTTGCATCCATGGATGATAATACAGTCACAAAGGGAAAAGAAACCATCAATGCGAAAGCAAATTTATCCAAAAGAGAACATTGTTCATATGCACTACAGTGCTCATAAATTCAAAGGATTTGGTTATTCTAAAATGAATTCTCACTAAAATGACAAAGTTTACACATTTTAACAACTAATTAAAGAGAAAATTTTTATATAAAAAAAATTAATTGGTTGATTTATTGCCTTAATATTATCACCAATGTTTGAGATGATTTTTCTTGTCTAATAGTAATAAAAAAAACTTAAATATGACTCATTTTGATTTTGGTCTTTGTAATTTTTTATTTATTTATATTTTTATAAATTTCAAAAAATATTTAAAAGTCCTATATATATTATTTTATAATAAAAATTATTGACATGACTAATTTTTACTGATTTAACATTAATCGATTGTGTAAGACGTTGATTCGGACAATATTTAATAAAATTAAAAATAATTTTATTAGTTCATTTAATTATATTACTTAAAAACCTAAAACTAACAAGTTAATCAATAAATTAAATAAATAATAAAAAAAAATCCAACGGCTTTCATCGTCAACTCTAAATTTATTTTTCTTCAACTATAAATTCCGAGATCTGAATGGAACTCTTAAAATATCTTCCCCAAAATTTATACTTTTCGAACCTCACCATCAATCTCCTCAACCCTTTTCTCATACATTCTTCAACAATATCACTGCTCTCTCTCTCTCTAGACCTGTGTTTGAGGGACTAGTTAGATCATAAGGAGATTTATTCTGATTCTTAAAAAAAAGAATTTTATGGTTTTTAGCTTTATTTTGTTTTTTCTATTTTATCTTTATTTATAATTTTAATAATAAAAAAGTGCACAATTGGTGTCATTTACACGGTAAGCATGTACCAGGTCAATAAAATTAGTCATATTATCTTTATTTTTTATTAAAAAATGCATGAAGGATCTTTTTAAAATATTTATAGAAATTAAAATCAAAATTAATTGTATTTGTAGAGATTAAAAACATATTTAAACTTAAAAAAAATTAATTTTTTATCTCTAAAATAAATTATTCACCTTAATAAAAACTTTAACACTCCAAGAACTATTATCGAGGGTGTTAGCACTCAAAAATACAATACAAAACATTATATTGGCTCTCGGTAATGCAACTTAAAAATAAAACACCAAATTATAAAAAAAAAAAAAAAATCAAATTTAAAAATTACAGAAGGTCAAGATCAAGACTCTCTTAGATATACAAAGATCATTTTAACTTTGTGCATTTTCAGGATCGGAGACCTCGCACAATATTTTGGTTGTGTTTTTTTAGTGTCTTGGCCCTATAAACTAGTGTTTTACCTCAATGTTATTCTTCTCTAAATAGTAATTCTATCACCCTATAAAGTTCATCTAATTTCATATTTATATACATGTTTTGAAGTAGTTTTGCATCTGTGTCACATTAAACGATACCTAGCTACAATAGATTTGCAATGAATTATTTAAACCTTACATAGACTAACCTAAGACAATAGTATTATATAACACCAAGTTGTTGTTGTTTTTATGATATAATATTATTATATATCAGTAATAAGGGTATTTTAAACTTTTCCATTAGTTTATATATATATATATATATATATA
>JBBPBQ010000002.1:51784009-51815845 GCA_037974755.1 Cicer yamashitae | reverse complement strand
TTCCCGATTTGGTCATTTATGTTTTTAAATAATTTCAGCGTTACCCTTTAAGTGGGATTTCGTTAAGAAAAAGTTAAAAAAATCACTCCTCCGTGTTCAGATAAAGTTGTCCTTTATATTTTGGAAATATTTCAGAAAAATATTCAAAGTTTGTTCTAAATTTGGTAGTAGGATTGATTCGTTAAAACTGAAGTTATGGGTATTTATACTCCATAAACATCACTTCAGATCAGTGACAATCGTTCCTAGAGGTTTGATGAACATATACGATGATCTAGATGAGGGATTTTTTAACTTTTTCTTAACGGAACCCCACTTAAAGGGTAACGCTGAAATTATTTAAAAACATAAAGGACCAAATCGGGAAAAAAAAAAGATAAAGGACTAAATCGTTAACTGAAATTAAATTAAGGGACCACATGTAGTATTTAGCCTTTTTTTATTCAAGTGATTTTTTTAAAGCTAAAGTAGATTAAATAAATCTACAAAATTAAATTTACATCCACAAAAAACACTATAGTAGTTAGTTCTATTAGTCTAATGCTACCATACAAAGGTTTACTTTGCAATGGATCTATTCTAGATGCCTATGGAATTCATTTCCATTTGCATGCAAATCTCGCACAATAGGGAAACTTATTTTTCTCCCATTATTACACTTAAACCAATTAATATAATTTGATTGGAGACCTTTTAGGTTGGAGTTATTAATACACACTTCATTTAAGTAGCATTAGCTAGATGAACTCTGACAAAGAAAGTTCAACCGAGTTGTTAGGATAAAATTTACAGAAATTTTTATGCTTCTTTGCGAGTTTGGAAGTGAGGGAAATGTTTTGATAAAAAAGAAGGGAAAAATGAAAGGAATGTAGAGGTTTAAGAGGAGAATATTTTGAAGGATTTGTTTTCATTCATAGTACAAAATCTCTTTAATTTTGAACAAAATTCAAAAATTGTATTGGAAAAGGGTTTAGGAGGAACCTATCTTCCCTGGAATTGGAGTTTCACACATTCACACAGTTGGAGATCGACAACTGTCTGATCAAAATCAAATGATTCAGATTTAATATTAGTATTTTAAATCTAAAATAAAAATTAAAGTTTGCAATTTTTTGAATTACGTGATCAAGATCGGACAACTAGTAGTGTTGTGACGGTATAAATGCGTTAAAATATTTTATCTCAGCGAATCCAACTTATTTTGGAGGGCTTAGAAAAAAAATTTCAAATTGATTTACCTATTATTTTAATACTTTATAAATGAAAAATGTTAAAATGCAGTTTTAGTTATCTCATTTTATCAAATCTGCAATTTTGGTCCCCTATTTTTTCTAGCAATTTTGGATCCCTATTTTTAAAATTTTTGACATTTAGTCTCCTTTCTTAATTTGAGTTGCGATTTGGTGATGTGAAAAATCATGGTGACATGGAATTTAAAAAATTACAAATGTTGACAAGAGCTACCACTAACATCCCAACGTGTTTTAAAGTATAATTGGTTATTTCACATAGCTTGCATTTTCTTGACACTTTGTCCTTCATATGGGGGCTAGTATCTTTCATTTGGCATAGATGGGAACAATTCTATTTAGATTTTGAATAGATTAACAACTTTGTACACGTCAGATAGATGTACTAAATAATTTTGGCAAACGTGAGAACATGCAACTATATCATGAGTACAAGATACACATAGAGCTTGAAATTTCTCACACTCACACCATTTTCTTTAAAGGTCAACTTTGAAATGATCAATTGATCGCACATTTCTTGAGTTTATTGTTTCATGCTCTATAAATGAATATCGGTCGAAGTGCATAACTTAGTAAGTATTGGATTTAGCAACAGTAACTAACATAAAGACATGCAAACATTAAACTCTAAAAGTGTGATTAGTTGTGAATATAAAGTGTTAAGAGAAATATTGGCAAGAAAATAAAAAATTAGTAAGGGTATAAATGAAAAATTAGTAACAAAGGTGCATTTCTCATTTATTTATTCTCTATTTTGAAGAGATTATAAAAAGTGGTGGAATGAGCTCTATTGGTTTTTTTATCGTTCTCTTCTTTCTCTCTTTTAAAAATAAATTAAGATAAGTGTATTTTCTCTTTCTTACTTCTCGTAAATCAATCACGCCCTATATCTTAATCTAATCCGGTCAACAACTTTATGATGACTAAAATAACAATTAAAATTTACAAAGATTAAAATTTCAATCAAAATTTAATTGAAATTAAAAAAAAAATTTAATAATAGGTTTAGATGCACTTTTAATTCTCTTATTTTGTTCAAAACGAACTTTTAATCTACTCATTTCTAAGACAATTTTTTTTGTCCCCCTATTAACTAATCATTGGGATTTTTTTGATCCCAACTATTTTTGATGATGTGAAACTCTCATTAATGGATGAATATTTAGATTACATTTGTGAGTTGGATAAAATATTTTTCATGTCATTATTGTTGTAATTAATTTTATTTATATATTAAATTATTTAAACTTAAATATTTTAATAAAATATATAGAATTTATTTATTTATCTTTTTTTTTTAATTTTTAATTATAAATATTTAATTAAATTTATTTTATTCTTAGTATTTAAATTTATTACATTAAAATTAATAATCATTATATTTATCTATTTTAAATTATTAAATATAAATTTATTATATGTATTATTTAAAATATTTAAACTTAAAATTAAAACCAAAATTTAAAATATTTAAAATTTATTTTTTCTATCCTACAATAATTAAAATTTTAAAACATTTAGATTAAATATTCAAAATTTTATTTATTTTTAGTATTTTAATATATAAATTAAATAAATATTTTAATAACTACAACAATAATTACATGAAATTATTTTATCGAAGTGACAAATGCCACATCTTAATAAGAATGTTACTTAATAAAAAACGATTGATCAAAATAATTACAAAAATAAGTTAATACGAAAAAAAACTGATTTTTGGAACAGGAATTAAAAGTTTTTTTAAGAAAAAAATATTGAACACTTATTTTGTATTCTCACATAGAGTAGCGAGAAGAAAACAGGATTGAAAGTGCTTGAGTGTTCTGAGAAATTGCGATCATGGCTACTGAATCTCCAACTTCTGCTCGTAAAGGTTAGTGCTTTTTCATCAATCACCCTAAATTTTCTTTTCACCTTTTCGAATTGAGTTAGTTTTTTTTTTTGGTATTTTGTGACAGTTGTTGTTCATCTCAGAGCCACCGGTGATGCTCCTATTCTCAAACAATCCAAATTCAAGGTATTCCTTTTCCACCTTTCTCTTTAATGGCTACTTTTTATTTCTTCAAATTTCTCATTAGAAATCGTTAATTTAAGCCTCCCCTTTATCTGTTTGAAATTTAAACTTCTGGGTGTGAAGATGGTGCTTAAATCTTAATTGATGATATATGTTTCAATAAAGTAGGTGTGCAAATTAAGTAATTTTTTTCTTATAAAACAAGGTTGCTCTTTTGTTCTTTTATCTTATTTTGATGATGATCATACATTCTATTTGAGCTTGCATTTATTTAATTTAATTTTTTTTTTTTGATTAAATTGCATTTAAAATTTTGAAGACATAAGTGAACATATTCTCTTATCGAAATATAATACTTCCTTTGGTCCTATGTATAAGAGAAATTCGATGTGGTATAGGTGAATTTGTGACCGTGATGATTACTTTCTCTCTTCTTTTAGGTGAGAAGGCTGTAACTGAATGGCATTGCAATTTGTTTTGTGGATTATAATTTTTGGTTCTTTTGAGTTTTTGGGTTTGTCGACGGTATTTTTCGAGGATTGTAGATGAGGATTACCTAGTTTTGTAAAGTGAATTGAGATTGTTCATAGTAATAGTATTATAATTTATTGCCTAAAATGGGGGTTAGGTCTCGGAGTTTTAGGTTTATTGGTTCTTCATGCTAGCTTTTGCTGGAATTGGTTTGTATGGGAAACAAAATGAGTCATGCCTCTGCTTAATGTGGTTGCTTAACTGGATAAATAGAATCATGTTGAACAAATTAAGCATATGAAATATCAATATACGGCCCTCGATCAATGTTGTTCTATATGAATATTTCTTCTGTTAATTGCCAATCCTATTCATACTTAGTTCCTGTGCTGTCTACCTTAGGAATGATATGAAATTTTTCTCAAATACTTGTTACCCATTGCTTTGTTTATACACTTTTACCTCATATGAACTTCAGTATTATGATGAATAAATTTTAGGTTGAGCTAGCTAGCTATGCCAAATGTGAAAGGATGATAGAACCTCACTTTAGGTGGCAGAGAATTTGTGGAGGGTAGTCCAATAATTAGTGGTTTAGGGAGTCTGAGAAAAACTTAAGACCATACTTCTAAGAAAGAATTATGTTTTACTGTTATTTTTTTTTTGACAAAAAATGATATCGATTCATTTAAATTGATAAAATACATTGGTCGAGAACAAATTCAAAGTTGGTAAAATAAAAAAGGATGAATCTGCGAACAAAATTCACAATATCCAGGTCAATAGCACAAAATGACAAATGCCTACAAATATGACAAAATTAAAATGCCTATATTATTTATGTCTCTAGATCTGTAACGTTGACGACACCAAAATCATTAATTGAGTTTGCAATAGATCGAAGCTAATCTGTTAATTTGATCCAAACAAACACCACCACATGACAGGAAATCATACAACGCCACACCAAGATGGCAAACAAAAACAACTCGTGCTCAGACGATGAAATCACAAACAAATTATGAAAGTGAAACTAAATCTACGTAGAAACCACTTATTTAGATTAAAAAAATTGAAGAAAAAAAAGATTTAGAGGGGTGATTCTAGGCCAAAAATGGCCCTAAACCACCCCTTCAATGTTTGAAGAGGAGAAGTGTTTAGACCTAGAGGAGGAGGAGAGGTTACTTCATTTTGGTTTTATGGTCTTGTTCAATTCGTGCAACCAACCCTACGTAGTAAGAACTAAGAAAAGACTTTTGTTGTATTGTATAGTTAACTGTGGCGATTTATAATGAAACAGACAATTAAAACAATACTCCACTTGGTGGGTTTGGCGGCTACTTACTTGAATCAATAGCTGCCATTGGTTCTATCAAAATTGTTAGAGCAAGAGACATTTATATAGTTTATCCTAAAGTTTTTGACATTTTCCTTTGCCCTTTTAACCCAGACCGCGTTTCATTTTATATTCATCTCTTAATTGAGATTACGCACTAATTTTAATGTTCAAAATGGAGAAAGAAGGGTGCAGACTTTCTGTACTTGATGCTAGTATGAAAGTGCCGGTTAGGGATGCATGAACGAAAAACTCTTATATTCATCTCTTATTGAGGCAAAACTTTGTTGAGCCTAATTCTATGATGATGAGTATTCTTAATTTTGAAGTGTAAAACAAGTCTATACATATATATTCGACATTGCAGATAGCAGGAACTGATAAATTTGCCAAAGTGATAGACTTTCTCCGCAGACAACTGCACAGGGACACATTGGTAAACAATCACTGTGTAACTCAACCACCATCTGGTTCTTTAAAGGATCTGCATGCTCAATTTTTATTTTCTGGTTTTTGCAGTTTGTATATGTCAACAGTGCTTTTTCACCAAATCCTGATGAACTGGTCATTGATTTGTATAATGTAAGAAATTACTGGATTCCTTTTTCCATCATTTTTAATATCTTTGTCAAATGTAAATAATGCATATTTTTTATTCTGGTTCTGCAATCACTAATGTTTCATGTCGTGATATGACATGATGTAAATGATGCATATTTCTAGAGTAGTATGGTAGTTGTTGAGACTCCTGAGAGCCGCCGGCTGCACTCTATGAGGCTTTACTCAGCCTTTTCCGGTCAGTCCCTCTGTAAGTAGCCTTTTTCGAGCCACTGACAACCAGCTCTGGTGCCAATTGATAAGTATCCAAGCAATTGTGGAACCCTCCATTAAAAGATAGCTGCCAAAAAGAACCAAACCGCTTAAATACTCTCTACTGAACATGTCATACTTCTTGATGTGGGACTTAGGCACCCCATAATACCCTAGTCCCTATCATCATGCTTCAGCAGATTTATTATTTCATGTAAATGGCAGAATCTAATTGTTACTAAAAGTGCATATAACTCAACATGTTTAAGTAGTATTACTCCAGAATGTTCATATCACTTCTAGTGTGAGCTCATAATTTTCTTCGCGGTTGTCTCACTTCACTTGCCTTTGTTGTTCAACCGCCGTTGGAGTTGGCACTTCGACCCTAGCACCAAAAATCTCTAATTGGGCATCTAATGGTCCCTGTTTGTCTATCCACTCATCCTCATCTAGCATGAAAGCTTACTGGTTTATGTAAGCCATGTGTCATGCTCGTCAAGCCATTTCTTATGTGACAAGCTTGATGATGCGAATCCGGATTACAGAAACAATAAATGGAAGGAAAACAGATCAATAATGAAAATAAAGTAGTGTATTATTTCTTAAAGTGAAATATAATTGTAAAAGGATGAAAATCCTAATGCCCAAAGAGCCAAGCTCCTACAGAGAACAATATTCTCTGTCCATAACTAACACAAATTATTTTCCAAAAGATATCTTTTCACTCATGTTACTATCAATAATATTACCCCATTGTCGTACTCAAATTTCATAGTCTTTAGTATTTCTCTTCTCAGTATTTTTTCTAAATATCATAACTTCAATAATTATATTATAATCATTAGCTCATAGGAAATATTTCTGTAAATTCATCATTTCTTGTAGATGGTAGAATGTTATTATTTCTCAATGTGCATATAATCTCAACATGCTAAGTAACTTTACTCAAACATTTTCAGATCACTATCAGTCTAAACTTTTCATTTTAAGTGCAGTCATGATTCTGATTACTGTGTAGGTAACTATATATGCAGTTTATTTATCGTGCGTTCTTATGTTATTTCTTTTCTCTTGTGAACCACCTTGATTTTTCAGAATTTTGGTTTTGATGGAAAACTGGTTGTCAACTACGCTTGTTCTATGGCATGGGGCTAACACTAAATCATGGTTGCTGATTCATATACATGCTGCACATTTCAAAATGTGAATAGATATTGTTTTGCTTTACTTGTTGCTGCACCTTTCAGCCGAAACTCAGGGCTTCAATTGTATACAATCAAATTACATTCTTGAAGATTCTGACAAGGTAGAAATGGAACAAAAACTAACACGCGACGGTTCATAATTTGTTGATTTGAAATGCCTTTATTTTAGGTGTGTCTTTACATATTGGAGTCACATTTTTAGTTTTTATTCATGTCAATATAGTTATGGATGATGGTCGTTTTAGAGACTAGTACTGGTATGTTGTTGAAGTGATAAAAGTTCAGCTATCCATTCTTTAATCAATAATTTTATTGCAAAAATAGCCAATAATTTTATTTTATTTTGCAAAAGTAGCACTATAATGATAATTATCCTATGCTAGTGTACCCAAGAACAATTAAATTAATCTGTTTTTCTTTTAATAATTACGATTAGATTAGTGGTGAGTCAATTACTTAAGTATTTAATGTAATGTAATATACTAAAACTACATTGTTACTATTTTATTTAAAAAATAATAATATAATAAGTTCAAAGAAGAGGTAGTATTAACTCTGATTTAATGTGTCCGTGAATGAATAATGGTAAGTGAAAAGCATGTCGTTCATTGAATTCATATTCAAGCGCGTGATCAAAGTAAGCATTCGGTTCAATATAGCTGACGAGTGAGTGTCTGCAATCTGCATGGGCTTCAATGCAACACACAGAAGGATAGTTGAATAGTAAGAACATCAACATAGAACAAACCTTTAATTCCATTTGACCTATACTTTTACCGTACGCTGTTCCGGAGTTTTCAAGGTTTGTTCTCTTAAATTACAAAAAAAAAATAAAATAAATAAAAATGATAAATAAATTTGTAAATTATTGCATGATTTTAGATTCAAACACTAATAGTAAGTCTATATTAATTATTAAACACTAATAGTAAGTTTACATTTGAATTCACTTTTGAGATAGTCAGATTAAGTGAATATGAAAACCTAAAATCCAGTGTTATTATTATTATTATTTTGACGGATCCACTGTGATATTATATTATGAAGATCTTTAATTAAAATTAAAATTAATTTTATTTTTATAATTATTTTTAATTTAAAATATAATTTTTACATTTAAATTTTATTCATTTTTAACATTTTTTTCAAAAGAAAAAAATCAACTTTGATGAGGACATACAAAAATATAAATCAATTTATCTTAATTTTTATAAAATCAATTCCCGTAGAATCAAACACACCAAATTTATGGAAATGTACATAGTTGAAGACAACTTGCGTTGTACTTGCTTTTACTACTCGTAATGTTCACAGTGAACCTGGACCAATTGGCACCACTGCTCTAACCTATAACCATCCATGCAATACAATTACAAGTTTGCAACAAGTAACCGGTTCGGCGACCAATATAAACAATTGGTTTATAGTCCAACTACACACCTTTAATAGTATGTAGTGAATGTTGATTATGAGTTTGTTTGTTTAAAAATTGCTTAAAAATAATTTTTATAGTATTTTATTTTTTGTTATAATATTTTTTTAAAAGAATTTTAAAAATAAAGGTTTAAATAAAAAATTAATTTAGTAATTTATTTTAAAATATTATTTTAAATTATTTTGAGAAGCTCTTTATAAAAATTAATTTTCAAAGGCATTTTTTTAAAAAAAAATGTGATTTTTATCATGTTAAAATCTCTAATAATTAATATCTAAGTTATTGAATGTTAAAATTATTTTTTTGATTGGTAACAAATAAGTCTAAAACATCTTCTTCTATTTTTAATTAAATTTTCATAAAAATAATTTTTAAAATTATAAAGTTAAAATTAATTTTAAAAAATTTTAAACAAACGGGGTTTATGTTGTCATGGTAGGTGCATTTGTTTCAGATTTTTCCATGAAAAAATCTATTTTTTAAATTAAAAATTATTATTTTTTTATTGTTTGAATAGTGTTTGTTTCATATTTTTGAAAAATCATTTTTTAGCTAAAAATAAAAAGTTAAAAATAGTAGCTTCTCATATTTACCTCTTGTGATAGATGAGAGAGAAAAATGACACATAAAAAACACGAAATTTAACTCACTAATAAGAGAAAATGATGTAATTATCCTTACTATTTTTCAAAAATCCAAAATTGCCCTTAGCTGCGTTTTCTCTTGCACGCACCCAACTTCTTCGGTCGCCTTTTTTCTCCTCCCATGCTTCATGGTCTGACCTATAATTTTGGAGAAAATTTTACATATAAATAAGATTGAATGTATGAAATTATTTAAATTTTATAAGAAAAAATATTTATGTTAAATATTGTGGTCTATGTGCATGTGGTTGTAAGCTTGGTTCTATAATCAGTGTATTTTATGATTTTGTGGTTGTTGTGTTGCTGAAATATATATTTGAGTCTAATATATATGTACATCATGTACATTGGTACGTGTAGAACATCATGTAAATTAATATATGTATATTGACTAAAATTTATTTTTCCATTTTTTTTAATTATTAAAATTGCACTGTTTTTTATTAGGACCCAATTTTTAAGATTACAATAGGGCATCCAAAATCTATTACTTGCATATTTTTGTGATGATTTATTTATATATTTATTTTTCAAGAAGATTCAAAAATTATGAAATGGAATACCTAAATTCATTGATTTGCTTGGGATATAAAGGTGATGTATAGAGACATGAGATAGTAGAGAGTGTGGGAGATAGTAGATAGAGATTGGAGGGAGGGAGGGAGAGAGATAGAGATGCATAAGAGAGTAGAGAGATATAAGTGTAGAAAAATTATATATTTAAAAAATATTTTTTCAGACAAACATGTTTTTTTAAAATTATTTTTTATGTCCTTTATGATAATTTTATAGTTTAAAAAAAATCACTTTTACAAAATTATATCCAAATGAGTTAAAAATCAATTTTTTTAAAAAAATCATTTAAAAATCAAAGAGAAGTTAAAAAATTATTTTTTAAAAGATCTCTAAAAAATAATCTTTAAATTATTTAAAACAAAAATCATTAATTCAAATACAAAACATCACATATGTTTGAATTTTAAGTAATATTTATCAATTTTGTACGCAGAAGAAAATATATATCTTGTCATAATAATTGAAGCGATCGATAAAAAATTCTTAGCTCAAATTTATAAATGTAAGATATTTTCATGATTGGTAAATTTGAATTTAAATTATGTGATGTAGTACTAGTGAGTGAATTATCAATACGACACTACTCAGTTAGATTTAAATTCATCCTGTAATATTCATGTAATCAAATAGACAAATAATATATGTTTTTTTTTTAAATTGGTCATAATTTTAATATCCACAGATTAATTTGATGGCATCAATAATACAAGAATGAGTTTTAATCAAGTTGACAATTTTTAACGATAGTAACATTACCAATATTGATTCTTCTTTTAAAAAAACTCTATTTTCTATGTAGGGAAAATGTATTATATTTGTAAACTTGGTATGAGAGGAGAATTTGGTTTCATAATGTGTTTTGTAAATGGAAAATTTGGCTGTGTAGGAAAATATTGTGGATTGGTTGGTGACTTTGGCATCATGCTTTTGAGGAGTAATATTATGTCAAAACTGCATATAATTGCTTGGTTGCGGAGGAGTGCATTCCTGATTCTCCATCTTGTGTGTTTTCTAAGAACATAGTTCCTCTCAAAGTGGCTTTATTTTCTTGGAGGTTTATGTGTTCAAAGGCTTTGAAAAGGAGGAAATTACTTATTATTTATTTTTTCATTGTCAATTTTATGCAAATGTGTGCTCATATATTTTGTGCTAGTTAGGGTCCAAATTGCTATGCAACCTTGTGCTATCCCTCATGTTCAACAATGTAAAGTTTTTTTTCTCTAAGAAGAAATCAAGGTAAGATATGCACTTATTTGGTTGACGTGCATGTGTGTGGACAATTTAAAGAATTTAAACAAAAAGAATGTAATGCGATTTAATTGGTGGATCGTGTGAAAGTGCTATCTTAATTATAGATTAAAGCTTAATCCAAATTTTAGGTGCCTTGTTTTTTCTTTGAGTAGTTTTTTTGTTTTGTTTTAATATATATATATATGTAAATTTTTGTTTGTATTATTCACGGCTTGTGCTATGGAGTATGGATTATGTCTATATATATATATATATATTGACTTTTGCAAAAAATGATGAAACAAAATAGAGATTGGAATGCATTTAACTTAAAACTATTGTACATTGGGTATCATCCCATACTACTGAAGTTATTATAGTGCATAAACTAATAATTTGAATTGAGTATGAAAGTAATGAGCAATAAACTCCCTTTCAATAGTTTTAACATTGTGAGTTTCTGATAATTAGGTTTGAATTGAAGATATTTAATTAAAAAAGTATTTAAATCATTCAAGTGAGTATAGGTATAGATAATTATTTATATAAAGGGTCATATTAACCAGTATTTTAAATACACTTGTTAAAAAAAGTAAAAATTGAATAATTTTGTATCGAAAATAATAAATTTTAAATCTTTAAAAACACAAATTCTAATATATTTTTAATATAAAATTTTTAATTTTAATTTTTTTTACCAAATGTCTCAAAAGTATTTGTTAGTATTTTCCTTAAATAAATATTTACTTTCTTTTACTCAAAATAAATATTTATTAATACTTTCTAAAAGAAGAATAAAAATATATATATATGTATATATTAATATAACATAATTAATAATAATTTTTTTTAAAATAAATAAATAATTTTTGTGTGTGCTGGAATATATAAATTTTCTAGTCTATAGATCAGCTGAATACTAATCAATTGGTTTCTATAGGGTTGAAGTTCACAACATCACTATTTCACAAAACTACTGTACATCCTCACTTTCTCAAACCCTGACCGTTGATCAAATCACACTACCAACCAAACTTGATCCAACAGTCTACAAAAAGCCGTGCAACATAATACCAACCCTACTTGATCATAGCCAAAGAAATTTTTGGCATCTATTCTCTCTCTTGAAATTGGAACAGATTATATCATCAGAAAATACCACAATCTAAATTAATTTTATAATAACATTCAACTAAAATTATTAATTTTGATATGTTATTATATTATTTTAATTTTTAAAATAATTATAACAGTATTATAAATAATTGTGATCGATTATAGTAAAATAGTTTTATATTGATAATGCAAATTTATTAATATCTTTTATATTATATAGTATTTTTTTTGTTATTAGACTGCCACTACATGCCGTGGCCTCTTCTGCAGAAATCTGAGAAAGAAATGAAAGAGCTGGCACAAAACCCAACACTCTCATTTCAGAATATAACACGACACAAACTTTGTCTAAACCTCTTCGACAAAAAATCAAAACAAAAAAATAATATAAAATATTTTATATTATATTATATATATACACGCATATCCATTCACACTCATTTCACAATCCTAGCCTAGAAGAGACCCACGATATATCAAACTCATATGATTATGATGACTATGATATATTCAAATTAAGATACCCTCAAGAGAAAAGAAAAAAAATTCAATTTTCAACCCGATCACAATTCAACTATTCTTAGCTTTGAAGTTTGAGCTCAAACTCCAACATTCCAAACTTGCATAGAGATAAAAGTCTAATCTTTTAAGATAAAGAGAAAAACAAAAGATAGATTTTTGGTGAGGTGTAAAGAGTAAAAAAAAAACTTGCAACTCTGTTTTGTTCTTTTTTGTGTGTTAATATGAGTAACTGGTTGGGTTTTTCTCTTACTCCACACTTAAGGATTGATGAAGAATTTGGAAGAGAAAATCAAGAACATGTAGGAGAAGGTGAAGAAAGAGGAAGCTATGTTGTTCCTCCTTCTTCTCATCATCATCCTCATCACTTTTCTGTTATGCCTTTGCGTTCTGATGGTTCACTTTGTGTTTCTGATTCCTTTAGACACTCTGTTACACCTCAAGGTATCATTGCATGCCATCATATTTAATAACTATATATTATTTTTTTTATTTGAGTTTATTCATTTTTCATAAACTTGTATATTTCATCTTTTGAAATAGTTTTTTTTTTTTTATTGATTTGTCCTCAAAAGGGTGTTTTTATTTTTTATTTATTTTGCTCTAAACCATTTGCATGTTGCTTAAAATACTTTCTTTTTATGCTCTTTCCTTTGATTCTTGCCTAAAGTTTGAAATTTTGCTATGAAAAAAAAAAATAGTACTTTTTTATTGTTTTTTTGTTTGTTTTGGTTTAATGTTTAGACCAATAAAATTTGTATATGATTTTTTATTTTGATTTTGTGGTGGCAGAATGGAGATATGATAATGCAATAACTGGTGGAAATTCAAATGAAGAAGGACCAAAACTTGAAGATTTTTTGGGATGTTACTCAAACTCTTCACTAGCTGAAACAAAAGTCTTTTGTTCACAACATGACCAAAACCAAAATAGTACTAATTCTAAAATCAATGTTAATGTGGCACCAAGTTTTTGCACTAATAATAACAACACAGAAATTGAAACTAGGGAGAATCTCACAAACCAATCTTCATTGATTCACTCTTTCCATGCATATAATGATAACAACAACAATAATCAACATGCCTTAATCTCAAATAATAATAGCATCTACAAGTCTTGGATGGTTCAATCTCAGTTTTCAGATGGGAAAAATTGTAATGAGGCAAATGGGTCATGTAATTTTCAATCACTTAACTTGACTATGAGTCCAAGTGTGCAAAATGGGGTTGTTGGTGTTGGTGCAATTTCTAATGTTCAGGTGAATGAAGATCCTAGAAAAAGGTCTTTGTCAAAATCTAATGCTAGAGAACCTGTCCCTCGAAAATCTATTGATACTTTTGGACAGAGAACTTCTCAATACCGTGGTGTTACTAGGTATGATTAATTCATTCATTGATCTTTGTTTCAAAATATTTATTTTTGTTTATTATGTAATTCATCCAAGGTTCTAAATGGTTCATCTTGATATATATTTGATATTGTGGAGAGTCTCAGTTGTTAATATTTTATATTTTTTTGTTTTTAACTCTCGATTCTTGTGAGAAAAAGAAAAAGACCCTCATAATCCGAATCATCTCATGTTCTCATGAATGATTCATAGTTTTATTGAAGTTCATTAATTACTTAAGCCGACTTAGTTATTTATATTTTATTCCTCATATTAATTTTTGTTGAATTTTGATTTTTTTTGTTTATTTTTGGGATGTATGGATTTGTTTAGGCATAGATGGACTGGGAGATATGAGGCCCATTTGTGGGATAATAGCTGCAGAAAAGAAGGGCAAACTAGGAAAGGAAGACAAGGTGAGAGAATCATACCTTTTGAATTTTATTTTTTTTATTAAAGTTTTTTATTTTATATTCTTTGGTTTATATTGTCATTGATTAAGGAAGCAAGTTTTAGGACTATTTTCAAGAACCAAAATTAGTCCTTTAACATCTTTTCTATTTTTCAATCTTTTCTTTTCTTTCCTCTCTTGTTTTGAAAGAGAATATACTAACATTCTGTTTCATGCACTTGTTGGATTCTTCTCCTTTCATGGATTCTTCAAATCTTTCTCAGTTTACCTTGGTAAGTAACACTCTTACATATGCATTTGTACTCTCTCTTTACTTCTTTACCAACCATGTAATGTACTAGTAACTCTTTAGATATACATTACTCAATATGAAGCATTAATATGTGTGCTTGGTTTCTCACAATCATTTATGACTTTTGGTAAACAAGAATTTAATTTTGATGGAATGTAAGTTCTCCAAAAAATGAAATATAAGCAAAAAAAATATGTATTTGAAAAATTGATGAATTTAAGTTTATATATCTGATCTTAATTTAAGATCAAATACATTAATTTTTCAATTATTATTTTTGTTTATATTTCATTTCATAGATTGTAATTCTCAATTTTTTATATTGTTCATTAATCACAACCGATCGTATATGTAACTTTTAAAATCATTTCAATAAAGTTCAAATTTTAATTAAAGTCGAATATTTTAAATGATCATATCATTAACAATATAATTATTTTACACTGATAATTCATGACAATTAAATTTAAACATATTTCTATAATTATTAGGTGGTTATGACAAGGAAGAAAAAGCAGCAAAGGCTTATGACTTAGCTGCACTGAAGTATTGGGGTCCAACAACTCACATAAATTTCCCTGTAAGGTTTCTGAGACTTGCAAAGTTCTCTCCTTTGGAAAAAAAGACTTACTAATTCAGTAGACTTAAAACAGTACAATATAATAGAAGGAACAAAAAAAAAATTAAATTATTTAGTAAAGTCAAATATTTATTGTATATTTAATGTATGCAGCTTGAAGTTGAAATATAACCTATAGTTATTAACTATGATCACACTATGTATCTACTTCTTTCTTAAATGCTCAGTTAAGCACTTATGAAAAGGAACTTGAAGAAATGAAGAACATGACAAGGCAAGAATTTGTGGCCAATTTAAGAAGGTAGTACCATTAAAAAAAAATTCCATTTAATCTTTGTGTGAATTATTTTTCCCTATCTTTTATTCAATATGAGGAATTAATTGTCCTTTTTGCTTCCCTATGACAGGAAGAGCAGTGGATTTTCAAGAGGTGCATCTGTGTATAGAGGTGTGACAAGGTATGGCCTTAAAGTGATGTACTTTATCATTAATATTAATATTGGTAAAGTTTTTATATGAATTATTATTTTCTGCAATTTTCAGCTTTTTTTTTTTTTAATTTATTAATATGGAGAATTATTGGCTAACATTTATCATTTTCCTCTTGTCCCCTTTTCAGACACCATCAACATGGAAGGTGGCAGGCTAGGATTGGAAGGGTTGCAGGAAACAAGGACTTGTATCTTGGTACATTTAGTAAGTTTGCTTCCATCCCTCACTATTGCCTTTGTTTCAAGCTTCCTTTTTTCATTTATTTTTTCTATTTTCAATTATGTATTTCCTTCCTTAATGCATGCTAGTGTAAATTATAATCCACTTTTTTTTAAGACAGGTGTTAGTAATTAGTTGTCACGTTAGTATTTTCTCATTCATTAGGGTTTGAATATCGGTTTTTTAACTCCTTCAATCATTAGCTCAAACTAGTCGAGTTATCCACTCCTGTGTCTCCATAATTTGTCTTTTCATGTATCTAGTTTTCATTTGAGTATCTTGATATTTTATCTAATAAAAATCCCCATTTGTTGATTTACATTCCATTAGGAGTAGTAAACGGTCATTTTGGTTTCTAAATGTATAAGGCGTTGTCACTATATCAATTAATGTATCAAAATTACAAAAACATCCCAAAATGTATTTTTTTTAGTAACTTTGGACTAAATTGATTTATGAATTCAAATTCGAGGACCAAACTAACTTACGAAAAACACATTTGAAGATCTAACTGACTAACGAAAGTCTATTTAGGTATGTTTTTATAATTTTGATACATTCTAAGATTATTTTGAAAGCGTATCTCACTCACATTTGAGGACTATTTGAGGACTAAAATGACTGTTTAATCTTCTCTAGGCTTTCTAATTATCCCCATTTGTTGATTTACTATGCATGATAGTGTTGAATATGTCTTTAATTTATGATATCATGTGTCTAGTTTTCATTTGAGTATCTCTAATTGGTGAACCATAACAATCCTACAGGCACACAAGAGGAGGCTGCAGAAGCATATGATATTGCAGCAATCAAATTCAGGGGAACAAGTGCTGTGACCAACTTTGACATAAGTAGGTATGATGTGAAGAGAATTTGCTCAAGCTCAACTCTAATTGCCGGAGATCTTGCGAAACGGTCACCCAAGGACTCGGCTCCTACAGCCGTTACCGAGGACTTCAATTCGTGCGGAAGCTCGTCGACACCTTCTCAGCCGCCTCCTATGACAATCACCGATAGCGAACAACATTCCGATGAATTGTCCAACATGGTGTGGAATTCAAACAGCGACGAGCAACATCATAACGAGTGCGGAAACACCAACATCACCGAACCGTCGCTGCAAGGTTCACCGAACAACAAGAATGAAATGAATTCTCAAAGTCCTAAATGTGCTGTTGGAATTCCTAATGAATTTGGAGTGAGTGGAACAGATTATGGACATGGTTACTTCAACCTTCATGGACCAAAATTTGATGATGGAAACAATGAAAATGATCACATGAACAACAATAGGCTTGGAAATTTGGGTTTGGTTAATCAAGTTCCTATGTTTGCTTTGTGGAATGAATGAATGAAGGGAATGTTTGAGACACATTAAAAATATTATTATTAGCTTAGGAAAAACTAAGATATGATGTCAGAATATTATTATTGAATGAATTATTGTTGTTTGGTATATGTTAACTTTTTTTTTTCTGTTGAAGAAAAGTGATATGTCAGAAATGCTGATCTCTATGTGTTGAGTAGGTAGGGTACATATACTAATTAGACCAAGATTATCTACTTTGGTGGAAATGTAAAATGTTGCATAAAACCAATCATAAGATTCGTACAAAACTTTGAAAATGAAAATTACTATATAGTATATGCTCTTTGGCCAGTAACACAATTTTTCTTTTCATATAAATTATCATTTGGCAAGTTGTCATGAGTACTTTTTCTTTGACTACAAAGATATTTTCATGCATGAATCTTTATAGAAAATTGGTTCAGTTTGTCATGCAAATTAAAAGAGGGTGATAAATTAATGGAATGTGGTGGGGAAATAAAATAGTGACATCTATGTCTTTTGGCATCAAGACAAGTAAGAAAGACAAAGATGAGAAATTTCCCTACTTAGCATCATAATGTTACTTTCATGTTCTTAAGCACATGTTTTAAAACAAGTTACAACCGTGTGAGAAAAAGTTATATTACGTAGTTTTTGTAAAATATATAATTTTGTCAATCTTACCGTGAAATCAAACATATACAAAGTAACATACAATATATCTATGAGATATTGAAACAGATTATATTGATTAAACATGGACGAATGTAGTTAATATTATAGTTAATTAATACTTAATATATAGTGTGTTTAGTTTTGTAGTGACAAAAATTATTTTATTTTTTTTAGTCAAGTAGCCTAATAGTTAGACCCACGCACCTAAAGTGTGGAGTAGTGGACACTCTTGGGTTTGAATGTCCTTGCAGCTACCAATTGACTTTGAATTAATTGATTTTATAAAATTAAGTACTGTTAAAAGTTAGTTGAATATTGTAGTTGTCGTGCGAAATTTGATGTTTAGCCGACTATCTGTGTGATCAGCAAATTAGTCATTGCTTGCTTGATTCGTCGTTTGCTCAGCCTATAAGATGATATTTAGACTAATTGACACTTGAGACAATGATCCCATTTTTGATCAAGCGATTATGCTAAGAAATAAACTCTATTTCTAAGTTTTGGGTTTCTAGACTACTCCAAATAGTGTTGAAGGATGAACTATTATTTAAGGTTGCATGAAAAATGAAGGAAAGCAAAGAAGGTATGTAAAGACTTGTTTGTTTGGTTGTGTGTGTTGAACATAAGCTTTTAAGCCGGTGTTTATAGACTTCATACAACTAAGCAACCTACACTAACATTGTTTTCCATGTTCTCTGCCCCACTACTATATTACATCATGTAATCATGGCCAACACAACTAATATAGGTAACTACCGTGTAGGCTGAGTTACGGTCCAAAATCATCTTTTAGGGTAAGTTATTTACTTCCATGTTAGCCAACCACGTCATTCATAACCTATTATTATGGAAATAAGTCTTCATGCACGTTCTTGACTTAGTGAGCAAATATCTTGCTCATACAATTTAGTTGATGGCATAATTGAAATTGTATGGTTGAATGACTGGTTGTCATCTACTCGTGTTCTCCATATTCCTATTTTTGAGGAATGCTTGACCACTTTTTCATTTAAATTGAACTTAGAGTCTCTTTTATCTTTTTTTCTCTGTCTTTAACACACCCTTTATCATGCCACATATGTAGGAAAATGGTTAATATGACATTTTGACTTGGTCAAATCTATGTTGCAGGGGCTCTCATTAATAATAATCACGACCATAGTAAGACCTAATAACAACATTCTTCCAAGTCCATTTAGACTTGGTAACCGCATTTAACTGACAATCGATAGCTATCAACCGATTCTACATAAGTGGATTCCAACGTCAATTGATTGGGAGATAGTTGATAGTCAAGTCATTCCACTTCAGCCTAGTGGGCGAACATCCATTAAAATCTTGATATGCACATATTTTGACTATGTGATTCAAATCAGCTTATATTCACTCAAATCACTTGAAATTAGAATTAGGTCGATTCGAATCACCTTATTAAAATTTCTTTAAATTTAAATTATGTTGATTTGAATCGAGATATTAATGTGATTTGAATAAACACTCGTGTTTTAGAATTTTGGTGCATCAAATTTGTTTTCACATATCACTACATATAAAAGCCATCATCATTCACTCATGAGCAAGAAACACCACTTTTTCTCTTTGAAATTCATTGATCACAAAATTCCTTTGAAATCTCTTATATTTTTTTATGTGAGTCATTGACGGTCAGAAAAAACTAGATTGGATTCTTTGTATGTGAGTGTTCAATATAGTGAGAATTGAAAGTGTTTCAATTGTAAATTGTTGAAGAAAAATAATTGATTTCTTTTCACCTAGATTGGGAATTATGGGTTTTTAAGTTTCATGATCTTTAAGCTGTGAATGGAGAAAATTTTCATCTAGATGGAAGGTTCAAGGATTGGATGCTTCAAAATTGATTTCTTAACAAAAGTATTTTATGAGAACAATATATTTGACTTTAAAGAGTATGAAAGAAGAGTCATGTTTGTGAAGAAAATCTAAAATAAGATTTGATTCAAATTTATAATTGAAGAAAAGCTAAAATAAGATTTGATTCAAATTTATAATTGATGAAAATCTAAAATAAGATTTGATTCAAATTTATAATTGATGAAAATCTAAAATAAAGATTTAATTCATATTTATAATTGACGAAAATCTTTGACCAAGTTGAAAAGAAGATATGGTCAAGATTTGAAGAATATTTGAAGAAGATTTGATCAACATTTGAAGAAGATTTGATGAAGATTTGAAGAAGATTTGATCAACATTTGATGAAGATTTGAAGAAGATTTGATCAAGATTTATCTACAACAAAATATGAATAGAATCAATATGAAGAATTTACAAACGCAATCTGAACAAAATACGAACAAAATCAATCTGAAGAATTTACAAACTCAATCTAAACAAAATAGAAATAGAATCAATTTGAAAAATTTATAAACTCAATCTGAACAAGATACAATTCAGAATTAAACAAGGACTAAATTGAGGCCCAAATTTTCACTATAAATAGACACTCAAGGTTGAAGGAGAAAAGCATCGAAAAGCAGAAAAGAGTAGAATAACTCAAGCTCAAAGTTCTCAATTCATCTTAGAGTTCAAAGAGAGAAACACTTGTTCAGGTTAGAAATATTTTATGAGTGTTCTTTTCTTAGAATGTGAGAGTTATTATTATCATCAGATATTTAGAAGCAACTACTCAAGTTCCAATCTTTTGTATCCAACCCGATAGTGGTTTAGTTCCTTCTTCAATCAAGGGTTGTCAGGTTGTTAGTGTTAGTACAGATGTGCACCTAAGAAGGGGGTGAATTTAGGTGTTTAAGAGTATTTATTGTTTTCAGCGAATTAGCAATCGATTTTTGCGCTCACGGATAGTAAAAGATAAAGTAAATGGCAGTAATGTAAATAATACAACAATATTATCCTGGTTCCCTTTATACCCAAGGGTACATCCAGTCCTCTTGCACACCACAAGAGATTTCTCCACTAATGTTAGAAAATATACAAGTCCCACCCTACGATCTCTGCTACAAACTTCTAACAAAACCTCTAAGATAGCACCCCACTATCTTAGATAAGACTACTTAAAGAAAGTACTACTTTCTTTTTACAAACACTGTAATTTGGTAAGAATATAAGAGTATGAAATAGAGGTATAACGATAACAATCCAATATTACTTCAAGTACTTTGAGAACCTTTGTCAAGGATATGAAAATGAAATGCAAGTACTTGAATTATGAAAAATGACTTTGAGAAAAATAGAAAAGTTGTTCAAGGTTTGGTCGTGGGATTGTCTGTTAATGAATCTAAAGTTATGGTGTATTTATAGTCTATAAACATCTCTTTAGATTCGTGGCCATTGATCCAAGAGGTTTGAGGAACAATTGCAATGATCTAGAACCATTTCAGATCTGAAAAATTGCATTGCTTTCAGTTGTATTCGAATACATGATGTATGTATTCGAATACACCTCTTTGTAACGTTCAAATTTATTCAAAATTTACACTTTGTATTCGAATACAAGGATGTGTAGTCGAATACAGATTGATCAATTTTGTCACTAACTTGCTGGTTGTATTCGACTACAGCAGGTTGTAGTCGAATACAGATGCAAAGCGTTTGCTACTGACTTAGCATCTGTATTCGAATACACTTATGCTGTATTCGAATACATCTTTGTATTTTGTCAAAAATATTAATTTTAACACTTTGTAAATGTAAGTTTGACATTTTGAAAATACTTGTTATGCATATGTAAAGATGCATGGTTCTCATGTACTTGATCTTGTGATTGTATCATTTACCTTTACATTTAAACATCTAGTATGTTTAAATTAAAGTTTATCAATAAGATATTTTGGACTTCTTCTTTTTAAGCTTGTTGTCTTTGATCATCATCATCGTTGGTCTTTTGTTTTCATCAAAAACATGGTCTTTTGTCTTCATTAAAAATATGTATTTTACAGTTAGGAGAAGACTTGGCTTGTAGGGTCAAGGTGGTTAGTTCCTTAAAAGTCTGGGGTTGTCAGGCTGTTTGGGAAGACTGACTTGGAGGGTCAGGTGCTTTGTAATTCAAGGTATTTGAATTAGTAGATTAAAGCCTTCTGAATGAGGGGACTGAATGTAGCCAAGTTAGTGGTGAACCAGGATAAATCTACGTGTCAAAATTATTTATGCTTTCATTGTTTGTTGCCTCTGAATCCGATTGCTTCTACTTCAAGTAAGTCACCAAAACCAAACTAATTTTTTTTTTTATTTTTAATTATTTATAAATTATCAAAAAGTTGTCAACTTTCGCAAACACAATTCAACCCCCCTCCCTCGTGTTTGCACCTTCAGAGTAGGCCAGGTGGCGGAACTAGTATATAAATCTGGTGTCATTTCTCGATCTCTTTATCTCTTTAATTTTTGTAATTGTTGTTAATGCAATTTTATGAGAAATGTTCCATTCTTGATGGATTTTCTGCATATTTGATTCTTGAACCTTTTAATATAAAAATTTGATTTACAAAGGAGCAAAAAATTAAAATTTCTTTGTGTACATATCAATAGATATTATGCTGTTTTTGTGTTAAATCTTGATTTGAAATTTTTTTGTTTTTACCAAGTCATTTTTAATTCTAAGATAAAAATCATAACTTTGAAATTGTGCAAAATTTTGATTAAGTTGTTAATTGAAATTGCAATACTTTGTTGTTAGTGACTTGATTATTGTAAAATTAGTTTGTGATAGTTCTATCCAAAACGTATGCCAATTGTGTGTGATTGATTTGCTAACAAGTAAATAATTATCTAATTGAATCAAGGTTCAATTAGTAAATTAAGTACTCTGTTGTTTCGTTTTATCAAGTCTTTGTATTTTGTAATCAATATAGTGATTTGTGTTCACTTGACTCCAATAGCGTTTTGATAAGAATTTACAAACAATTTAAAATTTTCATTTTCCATTTACATATCTAATAATCTATCCACCCTCTGTAAATTACGGAAAATCATATAACCAAACACGAATTAAGATACTATATATTCGACCCTAATCAGTCCCTAAATTTTAATTGAGCCAATTCATTAAATAATAATCTGACTCTTACAATAAGTATAGTACGGTGCAATAGGTAATAGAATATGCAAAATCAACATATCAAGTCATGTCAGAGAAGAAAATAGAGATAACTTTTGTATTGATCAAATGAGAAAGATAGTTACAATAGTAGATTAGTAGGTATAATGAAACTTATATATCCAAATTAGAACAACTAATTTCTAACTATGGTAACTAATTACTAACTAAAGTATCTAACTTGTAACTAATTTTACTTCTCTAATATCTCCCGACAAGCTAGAAGCTATTCGCAACACTTCTAGTTTGAGATGAATAATACAATGCTGTAAAAAAATAAAGAAATATAATAAGAAAGCCGAAATATATCGACAAAAGAATTTTGAAATGCCTGAATAAAACGGCTAAAAGATTTTTTTTTTAGAAGATTTATTCTTCATTTGAAATAAGAACAAGATTCTAATGCAATCTTACTTTTTTTTGTAGTAGGTGTTGAATCGATGTAACACCTCGATGCAAAATTTTCTCTTGCAATTTTTTGAACGAAATCTCATGTGCAACTCCTTGGTCGTTAAAACTTTTAAATGAAAATCCAATTATTGACTTTTTTTTAGAAACAAGAACAATCTTGCTTTTTGTTGTTTTTGGTAAGTGTTGAATCTAAAGTTTACACTTTCATGCAAGATTTTACTTGCATTTTTTTTTTAATGTTAATTTGGCTAAAAAAGAAATTTGCCAACAAATGCATTTGACTTGGTTTTTTCATACTTGACAAAAGTTGTTAATGTTGAAACAATGTTTATATCAAAACATTGAAAAAGTCCTTGATTTTGAAACAATTTGTTGGCAAACACGATTCCCTTGATGTTCATTGTTTGATGGGTTTTTTATTTTATTTTATTATCATCGTCATATGAGATAATTTTAACTTGGAGTTTGAGAGGGAAAGAGAAGAAAATGAAGAAAAAATGAGAAATAATTGGTTTTCAATGGAGAAAAGAGAAAAAAAAATAAACAAATTGTTTTAGAATCAAATGGAAAAAAAAAAGATAAATCAATTAAATTTCTATCGAAAATTTTCCAATAAATTTTTTAAAAAGAAAATAGCAGAATAATTAATTCTCTGATACCATAATATAATATACAAAATCAACATATTAAATCATGAAAGAGGAAAAAATAGTTTGTATTAATTAAATATAAAAGATAATCACATATAATAAAATTTATATACTCAAATTAAAAAAATTAACTTTTAACTAAGATAATTAACTTATAAATAGCATCTAATTAAAATATCTAATTTGTAACTAATTTTACGCGTAAGAAAATAGCCTGCTACAATACACGGGTGGGTATGGTGCGCACTCACCCAAAAGATCTTGGCCTTGTCGTAGGAAAATGTCCCTTTTGACTTGAGAGTTGAGAGAAAGGGAATGGATGAACGGGGAGGTGCCTTAAACTGCGTGCCTATTCTCATTTTTTTTTCTAATGCATGTTGTCATTTTACTACAAGACAAGAAAAAAAACCACTGCTTATGTTTTTAAGAAAATAAAATAAAGCTTTGTTGTCTGAATTTACGTTTGAGTTTCACTTTATTTCTTTAAGTAATAGCGTTTATAACAAACGATTAAAATGTTTTAGTTGTAATTTAAGAAATTTAAATATAATGAAAATAATTTATGAGATTAAAGTGTTTAATATTTATAATTTAAAAAATTAAAATTAAACAAATCAAACTTAAGAATTATAATGAAATTTAAAATTAATTTAGGAGATCAAAAATGTAATTTAGCCTAAAATAAATTAAAAGAAAATAAATATATTGTATTTGCTAATTTACATTGATATTTAAAAATCATTCAAATTATCACGGTGGTGCTATTGAAAAGTAAAAGTTAATTACCCTTGATATCATAATTAACTAAAATGGGATTATGTCGTCTTTAGCTTAGATGGGTGGTCAACTATGAATCAGGAAATAAAAGTCTAAATACTCAAAACTCCAAAAACAATTATTATACTATTTGTACATATAATTTTTTTTTTTTTAATTTTACGTTGAAATAATTATTTAATCAATGTTGATCTAACGAATTGAATTTTAAAAAACACATTAATTTTTTATATTTTTATTGAATTAATATCAATATAGTTATTGTCTCAATTATAAAAAAATTAAGAGAACCGTTAATTTATAATAACGACTACTATCAATCGTCATTAAAGTTTTGAATTATTTTAAACACTAATTTACAATTGACTATGTACAAACGTGGTCTATTATAGCATCCATCTTTTAAGCAATGTGATCCATGGTTGACCACCTATTAAAATATTTCACATTAAAATTTGTCTATGAAAATATAAAATAAAAAAAATTCAAATTTGTTTTTAAAGTAACTATAAGTATTTAAACTTATAAAAAATTCCTAGTTTAAAACGTTATAATATATTTTGTGGTGTGGATGTCTATCTTCATTAGTTTTGAGAAATTAAAACCATCCTCATTACTTTGTAGTTTATTAGGGAGTCAGATTATCAATTGTAATTGAGTTGTGCTGTTATAATTCTCAATCGTTTGATTTAGATTAACGATTGAGATTATTTGACGTAATAAAATTAATCGTATGATTTAAATCATTCGACTTGAAATCAACGGTTGAGATTAATTAATACATAAAACTGTGTGTTCACTACATGGAATTGCGTTTTGCTTTTTAGGTAGTTAAGTTTGTTTTCTTAGTTAATTAGTTAATACCATTTGTATAAGGAGGGGGTTCTTTCTTTTAAAATCACAAGTTACATATTTTATAATACTTAGTTCGTCTCACACTAAACATCATATATTAAAAATTCAATAATTAAAAGAAGATAAAAGTTATTTTATCAAAATTATTTATCTTTAACTATTTGTATGTTTTCTACTATCATTAATACAAATTATAATAATATTTTAAAAATTAAGTATTTAATTTCTACACTTTTCTTGAGACACTTTGTTAGCTAAAATTCATATGAGTTACGTTATATTTTTTTGAAAGTTATGTTTTTTTTGTGTGTGGTGTGATTCACTAAGTGGGAGAGTACACAAATAGTTTTTTTGCCCTTAAATATATGGAAAAATCAATTAAAAAAGTTGATAAATTAGTACAAAATTTAAGTTAAATATATAAAATTTATTTGATTTATTTTTGTTTATATTTAAAAGAGAGTAAAAAAAGACAGAAGAGTGTAAATTTAAAGTGAGAGAAAAAAATATTGAAAAAATTTAATTGCAAAGATATAAGTGTCATAAATAAGTGGTTAGAGTTCAAATTATATAAATAATAATTTTAATAAAAAATAGGAGAATGAAAAATTATTATTAATTAAAATCACATTAATAACCATTTTTCAACTTTTTTTGAAGTTCTTTGAAAGGATTTGAATTCCTTCAATTAATAGATATACCTTATATATCTAATCGATATTTTTGATAAATATCAATCACTAATAAATTATAATAGATATATTATACAAACTCTTGCAGTTTTACAATAAATATAATAAAAAATATTTTAAAATAAATGTTATTTTTAATTTTTAATGTAATTTTAATTATTTTTTAATTTTAATTTTATATTTATGATAATAAAAAATAAATTAATAATTAATAAAAATAAAATGAATATTATTTTTATTTTATTATTGTATTTTTAGTATATAAAATAATTTAAACAGCGTTTATTTTAAAAGAAGGTTCATTTTAATTATCGACCAAAAAGAAATAGTTTTAAATCCTAATTATAGGTTGAATGAATGCAAAAGGGGACAAACAAAATTTATCACTGCAACAAAATTTGTACGTATTGAAGGGGGGCCCTTTGGGGGTTTGCTACAGAGAGAAAATTTAGTGAGAGATTTTGTTCAGAAGAGAAAAATATGCATATCGTGGCAGAGAGGGCCATGAGACGCAAGAGACACAGAAAAAGACACAACATGTATAGGACAAGATGCTTAAAACATCCAGAGACATTTCTCCATCATTACTACCCCTATTTCCAACCTATAGTACATGTTTGTGATGCAATCGCCAAATCTAAATAGATACAATACATACCTTAGAAAAATTAAATGTGTAGTACGGTATATATTAATCAGTTTTGTATTTTCTCTTTTAAAGTAAGAAATTAATTAAAAAAAATGAAAATTAATATTATGATTATTTTTTAATTAATTATACATGTCTATATAATATTAATTGTTGATTTATTTATTTTTAAAAATTAATTGATCATTTTAGAAGAATTCAATTCATCTCACATATATGGTTATGTGAAATAATTAAATCATAAATGTTTCATAGAAGTGTAGATTCAATTTAATTTGTGGTGAATTATTTGTAGAATATTAAAAATAGTTTTAATATATTAATGTATTTTTAATAGTATTATTTTTAAATTTAAATTTGATTCTATCTTAAAATAAAAATTAATGTAGCAAACAGATCCTTATAAATAAATAAATAAATAAATAAAATTCCTACAGTGAATAAAATTAATGTACCATTAGACATGTTTTAACTTTTTTTTTCACAATTGAGCTGAGAGATGCTTTAATTATTCAATAATAAAGTATATAAATGTTTATATACGTAATTAAGAGAGTAAATATTTAAAGTAATCTTGTAGTATTATATCAATCTAGTATCTTACGATAACGACATTCCAAAATGATTTGTGAAATTTTATAATTTTAA
This sequence comes from Cicer yamashitae, assembly GCA_037974755.1. Classification (NCBI taxonomy): domain Eukaryota; kingdom Viridiplantae; phylum Streptophyta; class Magnoliopsida; order Fabales; family Fabaceae; genus Cicer; species Cicer yamashitae. The sequence continues at coordinate 51,788,071 of JBBPBQ010000002.1, read as the reverse complement.
TAAAATATTTATAGATATCTAAATGACGATAAGTTGAGCAATATATTTTTATGAAATTTTATAATTTTAATCAAATATTCATAGATACCTAAATGATGTTAAGTGTTAAGTTGAGTAATATATTATATTGAGGGTGAATTTAAGACCAAGTTAATATTGATATATATATATATATATATATATATATATATATATATATATATAATAAATTTAGATCGAAAGATAAACTAAATTAACATTTTTTTAATATTTTAAATATTGATAACATAAAGACTAAATTGATAATTTGAAAGTTGTTGTACTTCAATAGCTTTGTGCTTTTCTTTCCTTGAAGTTGTAGCAATTAAACTACAAGTTATATTTATGCTACAATTGATGGGTAGGTGGTACTAGTGCTATAATATGCATGGGATTAACTAGATTGTGTAGGCAAGAATAGGATGAGAGCTGATTTCAGAGATTGCATGGGTTAGATGCTGGCGTGACAGTTTCAGCATTTTTATATCATCTATATATTTTTTAAATATTTATATATGTACTTCATTTTTGTGCCTTTATTTGAAGAGTGTAATTTTGTTATGGGTGGAAGTGGAATAGACATGTCATTCTCTATAGTCTGCATGCATACAACAGCCTATGGTTTATGCTTCCTGCAATGCTACCTACCAATTGTAGAATCAACTCTTGTGATATTCGAGTTTAATCAAACCCTCTTTGGCTATTTCATTTCAAATCTAATCAAAGATTGTTGGAAAAGATTGGTGGTGCTTATAGGGTCAACGTGGTATGTAGACTAGAATCTAATCCAATATTTTAGATTTTGCAAATATAATTTTTTATTATTTCATTTATGAGTTTAATTCATCTTTATTAACAGTGTAAAATAATTTTTTTTACTTTAATTAATAAGAATCCATTATCTTGACAAGTAGACTTATTTTATTTTAAAACCGTGTTTAAAATGCCATACTCAATTATTATTAGACTTTAGTTATGTAAAGATAGTTTGATTAGAGAATTAAAAAACTTCAAAAAAAATTCGTATATGAAATTTTAAAGTTGGTCACAAAAAACTAACATAATTTAAAAATTACTATAATTTATTTTTTTTAAAAAAAACATTATTAGATGTTGGTGTAATATTAGTTACAAACTTATATATTTTCTTTTTAAAAAAATCAAAACAAAATATATTAATTAAATAATCACTACACATATAACACAAGAAATGCTATGTTCAAAGATAAACCGCACAAAATTCTAAATTTTGAATTCAAAGTAGATTGTGAATACTATGATTCACAATCACATAGCACTTATACAAATATAATGCGGATAAATATCATAATTAAACATTGATAAATTATATTTAAATTATAATCAAATTAAGTACTTAATTTTCTCAATAATTCTGATGATATTAATATTTTGTTGTCGAAAAATAACATTATTACATAGTTTCTATATTAACCACACAACTGTTAATTAAATACAAAAAAAAATTATCCCGCTTGACTTTGCCTCCATGAACTAAAGTAGCAAATTGCAACACATGATCAATTGGCAAATTTACAAGTGAACTACTATACCCCAACCACTTTATGATCATATTATCTATATTTGATCATATCACTTGCATTCAAAGAACAAATGTTAGAATTGTTTCCTTCGACTCACAACCACACGTAAATAACCTATTATCAATAACATTGACCCCTCTTTGATACAAGTTATCCCTCATTGGCAATCTATTGCCAAATAAATGCTATACAAACAAAGAGACATTCATCGATACCAATTTATTTCAAATGGGTAGCTTCTTGCTACCAATAGAATCGTGATCCTTTAAAATTATTGTGTGTTTAATGCTTATATGGAGAAATATAGTTTATACTATAGAGTCTTATTTTGTATTCTCTCATATGCGAGTTGTCACTCCGCCTTATTTTTTGTTAATAAAATTCAACTAACTCTCTTTTTCTTCTTTAATCATTAGAGATGAGTGACTTATGGTCATTTTTTGACCCAAAATTCCTTCTTTAATGTATTTTATTTTATTAGAATAAGTTACTTTTACATATATTTAAAAAATTAATTTTTTTAACAATGAAATTTATTATTTCAACTCACTTTTACTAGAATATATGCAAACACTCTAATTCAACTCAAGTTCTTAGGTGACAAAAATTGATTTTGAATAAATTAATTTTAAAAAATTGATTTTAATTGAGAGTAGGTTGAATGTAAAATGATTTCAGTTTGAATATATTTACATAAACGTTAATTTAATAATAAATTTTAGTGTAAAACAACATTTAAACTCATAAGATACAAATTTTAACTTGAAATAGAATCAATTTTATTGTCAGATCTAAACATGTAAAAATAAATTCTACAATTTTAAAATTTTAACTCTCAACTATACATGTACTAAAATTAATTTTACAAAATTTAATTATTTTAAAATTAATTTTAGTTATTCAGAATCAAACAGAGATTTAGTTTTTCACCGTTATAGTTGATCTAAAGAGTGTGCCTAACAAAAAAAATCAAACCACTATACTAGATCAAATCATGAATAAAGGTGTGACCATAATATTATTATTATTAATATTATTGTAGATAGATATAGGGATATCCCCATTCCTCCAAATGGCCATCTGGGGTGTCCTATAGCAAGCAGCTGAAGTTTAACCACTGCAAGCAATGTAGCCTCAATTTCCAAGGCATTGGCACTTATAATACCCCTTTTCTTCACTTCAGTGTCCTTAAACTCAAAACTTTCGCACTTTTCTCATAATATCTTAATTTTTTTATCCCCTTTTTGAAAATAAAAATTGACAATGTAGTAAAGCAAAAACGATGGGTCGTGGGAACAATAAACAATGAAGTCTACTTTTTTATCCACAATGAGACTAAAATCACTTTTTCTTTTGGCTCATGCATTCCACACACCTTTTTACCCTTCATTCATTTCATAGCATTGCTATGTCTCAACAATTCCAACATACCACCTTATGTCCCTACATTTATATCAAAATTACTAAATTGCCATTAGGTGATGAATTACAATATTTTTTGGTAGTGAGTTGTGAATGGGACAAAACATTGATGAGGATAGGAGATGCCGATGCCATGCATAGGTTGGATAGACATAGGCATAAGAGCAAAGAAGGAGCATTAGGACAAATGTTAGCTGACATTTTTGGCTAAAGTGACTGCGTTGATGCGGCTATTGAGCTGGATCCGTCCAACATGCTTCTTGCTCTCTTTGCTTACTTGCTTACTCCACTATTTTTATTATATATGTAGTACTAGTAATAAACAACTTTATACTTCTTTCTCTCTTCATTATTTTATATATATTAAAAAAATGAATAAAGTAAAAGAGAATAGTACTTTTTTTAAATCATTCTCAAGTACTCTTTTAATCATATTTATAATTAAAAATTGATGTATTTAAACTAAATACATCATCTTTTGTTGAGTTACTTTTATTTATAAATAGGAACATAGAGAATATTTATTCATTTATCATTAGTTTTAATGTAAAAGATATAATAGAAAAAACAAACAATGTTACATTAAAAATTAAAATAACTCATTTATTTTAAGATAAATATTTTTTAAAATTGATTTAATTATTGTGGGACAAAATAAATATATTAGAGGAAACACATCAATGTAAAATCAATGAGAACTAATGATCTTATTAAAGATTAAAGATATAATATATAACTAATTAATACTTTAATAGTAGAATTTTAAACTTGAACATAAATTACACCGTGTGTGAGTGGAAAATCCAATCATATGTGTCAACTACAATTGTTATTTGTTTTATTACTATAGCATTACCTTCCTTTCTAAAATGAAATAAAAAAACTTCATTCATAAAAAATATGAACACGAATCAAAAAATTTAATTAATGTATTTTTAAAAATATTTAAAAAAATTTAAATACATTTTTAGTCTCGTATTTTACAAAATCTAAACTTTTAGTTTTTCTTTTTAAAGTTAGATTTTTATTGTCCTAAACTTTTTTTTTTTTTTTTTTTTTT